>JABYPW010001822.1:0-13514 GCA_016880775.1 Phymatotrichopsis omnivora | reverse complement strand
TTCCTATTTAACTACTTATAGGGCTATAGCAGGGTAAGTATATAAAATTAAGTACAAGAACATATCTGAGAGCCTATAAATATTCCCTAAAATCCTCTATAGACTTATGCTTAAAGGAAAACTAGGACAACTATATATAAAAGGTAACTGGAGAAAAAATAATAACTAGGTAAACCTTGAAACAACTAAAGAAAAAGAGGAGTAAAATGTGCTATACTACCTCTTACCTTATAAAAAGTAGAAAAACATATATTGAAAGTAAGAAAGAATAGAAAAGAGGAAAGAAAAGAAAGGAGACTAGAGGATATGCTTCTCCCTTAGTTCACTATTATATAGGCAGGGTGTATACACAAACTTAATTGCAAAGACATAGCCATATACATAGGAGTGATCTCACTAAGCACTGTCAGGATAACCCTTTATACAGCCATTGATATCATGAGTCATATTCAGTTACAAGGACAGAACTAGTAATTAGGCAACCTCGCATAGTTGGGGAAAACTCACTGATGCTACAAAACCTACTACCAACTAGAAATTCATGGTATGGAATGAGGCAAGTGGTATTTGAACCTATGACATTGCGTATTACCATATAATGATACCAAGAGAGCTATACCACTAGATAATCCTCCCCCTAGAAGAAAGAATAGGATATACTTCTTACTCAGTTCACTATTGTATAGGCAGGGTATGAACATAAACTTAATTACAAAGACATAGCCATATACATAGCAGCAATCTCACTATGTACTATCAGTGTAACCCTTTATATATCTATTAAGGTTATCAGTCACATTTACTTACAAGCACTAAAATAGCAATTACGCAACCTTACAAAGTTGGAGAAAACTTGTCTACACTACAAAACCTATGACTAACCAGAAATTTATGGTATCGAATGAGGCAAGCAGGATGTAAATGTACAATATTATGCATTGCTATACAATGACACCACAACAGCTATACCAGTAAACCTTCCTCCTATCCAAGAAAAATGAAGAGGATATTATATTCCCTTAGTACAATATGTGTAGATATAGTATTGCACAAACCTAATAGCATATAACATAGTTGTCTCATATAGGAGTGAATTCTATGAACTTGCTAAGTACCATTCGGGTAACTATTTCTATGGCTATTGTGATTATCGGTCCCATTCGCTTATGTAAAGGACAACTCCTTCAGCGATACAACTGATGCTCAGTCTATATTGGGGTTTTTAGGTAAATCAGGATAGAAGAAGATACACAACTCTGTAGAGGGCTCAAGAGGTGTGCATGGAGCGAAGCAATGAAGTGCTAAAGGTTTGTGGGAATAACTCTTTATTCCTAAGGTGTATACTTAAGATACTGCGTAAAGAAAGAAACAAAGGAAATACAGGACCGCGAGATTTCCTTCTCTTTTATACCAATCGCCAAGAGACTGCCTCCCTTCTAGAGCAGTCTCTATAAAACCTGTTGCATCCACATGACCCTTTTCCATACGTCATTCAATCTAAACACTGTTCTCATGACCTCCGGAAGGCAGACAGCTAAACATGAGTGACTGTACATGACTCAGTGATAATTCATGATTTATAACGCAGAATTCCAAAGAACATCACTAACAATAGGAAGTACAAGGAGAATACGACAAGTAGGAAAGTACATGAC
The DNA here is from genome assembly GCA_016880775.1 of Phymatotrichopsis omnivora. Lineage (NCBI taxonomy): Eukaryota > Fungi > Ascomycota > Pezizomycetes > Pezizales > Rhizinaceae > Phymatotrichopsis > Phymatotrichopsis omnivora. The sequence goes on along the minus strand of JABYPW010001822.1, from coordinate 11,859 downwards.
CACGGTTCATTACAGTATCCCCCTCTTTAAGCTGGCACTCCTGTGATAGCTAGGAATACTTCTTCTCTCAGGTGGTTATCTCTCACATTTTCCACTATCCAGCATAATCTTTCCCTAAGATTTCCAAGCCGGATATGCAGGGTCATTGGTGGGCTGTACTGGCACACTGCTGAATTACATTCAGCTACTTCTGGTGGTACCTCAGGTAGGTGTTCCTTCTTGATCTCCAGGAGCTGGGGATCAACAGGAACTGCTGGTACCAGTGGGGGGGTGTATCCACTAGGACTGGCGGATACTTTCGATATTGGCACATACTGCCAATAGGGTTTCTCAGGGTCCACCTTGATTACTGGTGAACCAAGGGGCGATATAGGGGAAATAGGTGGCAAGACCTCTTCCTCCCATCGCTGGAACTGTTGGTTCAAGGTGAACTGTGGTTATGGAGCATAAAGTGGCAGCTCCTGCGCTTGCGGCTTGTCTCTAGCCAAGACCGGTGCCCAACTCTTGTTGGTGACAGTTTTAAGACCCAATGCTGAAGGGTCTTCAAGGGGTTCCTCCTTTACTGTACTATCTTTAGGGGAGGTGCAAATTCGTCCATACTGGTCGAAAACAGGCACAGTCATGGTAGGGGATGGGGAGACCTCTGTCAATTCCTCATCTCCATCATGACTTGGGCTTGTGGGGGAAGCGGTGGTGGAACTCATCGATGAGCTCCTAGGAGTGCTTGAGGTGCTAGGCAGGCTCCCATGTAGGCTTGGAGTAGCCAACCCATTTGACAAGGTAGCGAAGAGTGCCACCTCGAAGGTGTTTAGAGTCAAGAACACTCTCAACTTCGTACTCTCGATCTCCTTCAATGATAAATGGAGGAGGTAGAGGATTTCGATAGCCTATGACTGGTTCATGTTTGGTTGCTGGTTCTAGTAGGGAGATGTGGAAGACTGGATGGACCTTCATAGAGCAAGGTAGCTTGAGTTTATATGCTCGATTTCCAACTCCTGCTAGAACTTTGAATGGACCAAGTTGTTTGTGATCAAGTTTCTAGGATGGCCTCTGAGTGTGCAGATTTCTGGCATTCAACTAAACCTTTTCTCCCACTTCTATCACAGGTGCCGGTTTTCTTGACTGATCTGCTGCTTGCTTCTGGCTTGCTTGTGCATAAGCGACTTCTGCCCTGCATAAGTCATGCACTTGCTGTAGTCTGGTAGCGAGATGCTTCACACTTTCAGGGGTGTTCGACCTTCGCATAAGGTCTATGTCTATTGCAAAATGTGGGTAGTATCCATAGTTTGCATAGAACGGGCTAACTTTCGTAGTTGCCGACACTTGATTGTTGTAGCTGAACTCTACGAGGGGGAGCAGGGATACCCAATCGTCCTGCTGATAATGGCAGTAGATCCGGAGATACTGTTCTAGAACTGAGTTCATTCTTTCTATCTGACTATCTGTCTGGGGGTGGTATGCCATACTGAGGTTGCTTTTTACCTTCAGAACCTTGCACAGGAACTTCCAGAATTCTGAAATGAACTGGGTACCACGGTCGGAAGTAATATGTTTTGGCAATCTGTGATGCTTCCATATATGATGTAGGTACAGGGTTGCTACATCTTCGCTTGTTGCTTTTTCCACTGTAGGGATGTAGTGTGCCATCTTGGTCAGGCGATCCACCACTACAAGAATTGCATCATAACCCTTGCTTGTTGGCAATCCTACTATAAAGTCCATGGATATCGAATTCCAGGGCTTCTCAGGTATATCCAAAGGTTTCAAAGTACCGAAAGGTACATGTCTGACAGGTTTCACTCTAATGCATTCTTTGCAATGGCTGATATATCGGCTGATGTATTTTCGTAATCCTGGCCAAAAATAGTTCCTAGTTACCAACTCATATGTTTTGGCTCTTCCTGGATGTCCGGCAGCTATGTGATCATGGTTCTGTTGGAGCACTTCCAGTTTTAGGTCTGGATCATCAGGGATACTGACTAGGTTGTTGTATAATAACAATCCTTCCTTGATCGCGTAATCTGACAGTTCCACATATTTCAAAGATTTTTCTCCTCTCTGCAGGGCCTGCAGGATAGATTTTGTGGCAGGTTCCTTGTCATAAGACCTTTTGACTTTCTCTTCGAAATCTTGATTTCTCTCAACTTCCACTATTGCTGAGAGAATATGCCGCTCTGGACTCGCTTGCAATGCAGGGTCCAAATGGCGGGGTTATATGATCATCTGTTCCTGATAAGCAAGATGTTCATCCCCTTCCTTCGGAAGATCTTCAGATCTTCTGGTTAAAGAATCAGGTTTTCCTCCCTGTTTCCCTAGTCGGTAACATATCTGAAAGTTGAACCTTGATAGGAACTCGGACCATCTTGCCTGTCGGCGATTCAACATTCTCTTGGTCATAAAGTATTCCAGGTTCTTGTGATGTGTTATCACCTGAACTGGGAATTTCAAGTATGCAATATGTTGTTCCCATTCTGTAAATGCGAGAATAACTGCTAATAGTTCCTTATCATGCATAGGATAGTTGCATTGTGCGGGGTTGAACTTCTTGGAGAAGTATGCCACTGGGTGCAAAACTTGCTTTCCATCCTCATGCTAGAATTTTTGGGAAAGGATGCCCACTGCCACATGATCCGATGCATCCATTTCCACAATAAGCAGTTTTTCTGGGTCGAAGTGTCTTAGGGTTGGCGCCGATGTGAATGCTTCTTTGAGACTTATAAAAGCATCGCTTGCTTCCTTCGTCCTTTTGAACTTTTGGTCCTTTTTCAATAACTTTGTGATCAGCGATATTAGTCTTGAGTATCCTTTGATGAATCTCTGGTAGAAGTTTGCAAACTCTAGGAACATTTGAACATCTTTGACTAACTTTGGTGTTTCCCATCCAAGTACTGCTTCTACATTCTTGCTGTCCATGGTGATGCCTTCTGGGGAGATGATGTATCCGAGAAATTCCATTTTTTAGACATGGAATTCGCATTTCTCAGGTTTGCAATAAACCTTGTTTACTCCTAACTTTCTCAAGACTGTCTACACATGACTGATGTGCTCTTCCAGGGTTTTTGAAAAGATCAATAGGTCATATAGATAGACAACACAGAAAACGTCGAGATGATCTTTTAGAATGTCGTTGATGAATGCTTGGAACGTTGCTAGTGCATTTGTGAGACCAAAGGGCATAACCTTATACTCATAATGACCATACCTAGTGCAGAATGCAGTTTTCCATTCCTCACCTTCTGCAATTCTAACCGAATTGTATGCCTGCCTCAGATCTAGTTTGGTATAGATCTTTGCTTCTTTTAACCATTCCAATGTTTCCTGGATTAATGGCAATGGATAGCGATTTTTGATTGTGACTTTGTTGAGTCCGCGATAATCTACACATAGGCGGAGTAATCCATCCTTCTTTTTCACAAACAATATCGGTGCACCAGCTGGAGACTGTGACTCCTGGATGAATCCTTTCACTAGGTTTTCTTTCAGGTATTTTCTTAGCTCTTGCAGCTGTACCTCTGATAGTCCATAGGTAGGTAACGATGGTGGTTCACCTCCTTCGACCAGTGGAATCCTGTGATCAATTTTTCAGTGTGGTGGTAAAGTGTCCACTTTCTCTTTATTAAAGAGGTGCAAATATTCATGGTACTCTTCTGGTACCAATTCCTCTGGTGGTACTGTGTCTGGTGTCTTCCCTTCCTCGATAGGTCCTATAACGCTAATGGTATACAGCTTGCTGTCGTTCCTTGCTGCTATTTTTTCGAAGGGTACTGCTCCAATGGTGGTAATGTCGATTCCACTCCTCCCTTCCTCTTCCAAGAAGGTGAGCTGATTTTTCTTAAAATCTAATTGCGCTTGATGGTGCTGTAGCCACTGCAATCCTAATAGGATAGGACAGTCTGCTAACTTCATGATATAGAACAATGCTTGTTCCTTTCTTGGTCCAACCTGGATTTCCACTTTGGTGACCTTGGTAATTTTTCCACCGCTTGCTTGTCTTCCATCGACAACTGTCGAGGTTCTTGGGGTCTCTAACTTTGACATAGCAAGACAATTTCTTTGCGCAAATGTTTCGTCCATAAATGCGAAACCGGTTGCCCCTGTATCTAATAGGGCATAACACTTCACAGTGTTATTTAACGTTGCTTGGACTATCAAATGTTCTCCTTCTGAAAACATTTCTGACTTCTCTGTTCTGGCGGCTTTCAGGGTAAGGCTTTTCCCTTGTGTTTTCCTCAGAGCTAGACCACCTTCTAGTTCTGACTCTTGTAGTTTCCCGACTGGATTGTCACAGTTGCCACTTTCGTGCTAGTGGTTTTTGACTCTTTACTAGTTTCCTTCTTTGGACAGTTCTTGGTATAATGTCCTTCTTTGCCATAACTGAAACACAGGCCTTTGTTCTTACGGCGATCCCTCTCTTCTTAAGTGATCTTTTCTTTTTCCTGCTGTTGTCCCTTCTGGCGGTAGATGCTGAACTTTTTCTATTTTTTGAAGCCTTGCTTCTGCTGTTCTTCTGGGGGCTTGCTGGCAGGTTTCTCTTCCTTTTTCGGGATTGACTCAAGTTGACTCTCTAACTGGATACACAGTTGTACGAACTCTGAGTATGTCTTAGGGAGATCTGACTGGTGGGCCAGGGCTTCATAGATTTTTTCTTTGAGCCCTTTCTTGAACAGGAGTATCTTCATCCTGTCGTCCTCAGGTAGATTGGCATTGAATGCAAGACCATCAAAGTCTGCACAGTACTCAGACACATTCCCCTTCTGTTGGAGGTTTTCCAGCTGCCAGTAAGCAGTGTTATCCTTATCTAGATCGTCATATACTTTCCTCAGGCCTTCTTCAAAAGCTGGCTACGTTTCCTCGGGTGCCTTTCATTCTTAGAGTTCTTCATCCTTCTGGCGATGTACCATTTTTGTGCTGGTCCCTTCAAAAATGATGCTGCCCACTTGATCTTGTGGCCCTCACCTTCGAATCTGTCCTCATTGACCTCGAAGGTGTCCATACACCTCGTGATGAATAGGTCCAACTGGGCATGGTCCTTCCCATCGAACACTTCAAGAATCCTTGAGCTTTGCTAGCTTAGGCATTTCTCGTGCTTGTTGTTGTTCCTCTTCCAGTTTCTATTGTAAGGTGTTAACCGCTAACTGGATTATGGCCCGCTCTTGCCTCAGGTTCTCAAGTTGCTCGCTTTCTGGTACTCGCTCCTTCATAAGGTTTTCGATTTGTTGCTGATCCGCAACTTGTTGCTGTTTCAGGTCCTCAATCTCTTGTTCCTGGTCAACACTGGAGTTGTAACATTCTCTGATCCAGTTCCTAATCCTTTGGTACTGTGAAATGGTATGGCCTTTATTGAGGTTGTAGATATCTCGCCAGGACTGTAGTTCTTCTAGGCCTGGGATAGGATATGCTTCTTCTGCATCCTCTGGTGGGTCTGGAAACTTTTCCTTGGTAGACATTGACTAATGCCGATGACTTTTTGCTGCTAGGAACTCGTCGATACTTAGATCTCGGACAGCGAGTAGGAGGATTCTGAGTTTGTCGAGCAGGACTGTGGTGACAGGGTGGTTCTGGTGTAGCACAATGAGATCGTCTTTGTACAGATAGAGAACAATCTTATCTTCACTTTCCTGGTGTACTAGTTGTGTCTGTGAGAATAGTGATTTCAACTGCAAGGTTGTCAACCTTAGATTTCCTAAGATGTTCCAGGAATTTGAGGGTGGCGTCCTCCAATTCCTCATCTAGCAGAAAACTCGCAGCTATAGCATCGATCTCTAGCCACAGGTATTAGCGTAGCACTGGTACTTTCCCTGGGTCTGGGGTGACTGTCACCACTTGTAGTACCTGGTACTCAGTGGTTGAAGTAGACTCTGTCATTCCAATGGTCGTCACAGCAATAGTCTTTGCAGAAGAATCCTTGGATTTGCCCATCGCAGTTTCTGATGCAGAAACCCTTTTTCCACTGTAGCCTAGTTGCCTTCTCGAGTTCTTGTTGTTCCCTAGTTTTGCAGCGTAGGTGGTGGTCGATAGGGTTGACTTTGCAACGGCAGATGCTGCACCAAACTTTCTGAGTTTTTGCCGGTCCCTTAGAAAATACTTTTGGTGATGCTGGTCTCTATGCTGGCCTAGCCTAGACTTCTGAGCTGATATGGACTCTGCGATTCCTCTTTTAGGTGGTGGGATCTGCAGGTCTTTGGGTTCTTCTGGAGGAAGCAGGTTCTTACCTTGTAGCAGCCTAGTAGTTTCCTCGATAGTAAACTGGGGTTCCTCTCCTTGGAAGTTCCAGTAGACTGGGGATGACATCCAATGGCACCTGAATTCTCATGTATCTTCTTTGATGGTGATTTCTAAAAAGATGCAGTATAGTGTAAAGGACAACTCCTTCAGTAATACAACTGATGCTCAGTCTATATCGGGGTTTTTGGGTAAATCAGGATAGAAGAAGATACACAACTCTGTAGAGGGCTCAAGAGGTATGCATGGAGCGAAGCAATGAAGTGCTGAAGGTTTGTGGGAATAACTCTTTATTCATAAGGTGTATACTTAAGATACTGCATAAAGAAAGAAAGAAAGGAAATACAGGACCGCGAGATTTCCTTCTCTTTTATACTAATCGCCAAGAGCACTGCCTTCTAGAGCAGTCTCTATAAAACCTGTTTCATCCACATGACCCTTTTCCATATGTCATTCAATCTAAACACTGTTCTCATGACCTCTGCAAGGCAGACAGCTAAACATGAGTGACCGTACATGACTGAGTGATAATTCATGAGTCATAATGCAGAATTCCAAAGAACATCACTAACAATAGGAAGTACAAGGAGAATACGACAAGTATGAAAGTACATGACCACGGTTCATTACAGCTTATAATAGACACAACAATAGGGGGGGGGGGGGGGGGGAAATTCATTTTTATTTTATCTTTACGACCCCGCTAGTGGTCGTCTACAAGAACCTCCGCTTGCAGCTATACCAAGCTATGACAGAGGTAGAAGATAGCTGACCTAATGTCGGTAGCGCATCCTACTGTTTACAGATAAAATACACAGGTTTGTTCCCGAATCCTCCTCACTTACATGCAATAAACTAAAGAAGAGACGGGGCAGAAAAGAAAAGAATGGCATGGGAAAGCGAACTCTAAAAGAAAGAAACGTGACTGGCGCAAAGTGACCTCCCTGTACGTCAAAACAGCAGAAGAACTTTAAGCGAAAAGGAAAAAGAAAAGCCCAGGGAACCCCTTTCCCATGTCCAGTAAGGCGAACCTTACAATAACTGGAAGGAATTAAGGTAAAAGCGAAGAACACTAACCAAAGAAAAAGGAAAGAGAAAAGACAAAGGAGATAACAGAAGCCAAACTCACAAAACTCTTACACAAAGGGAACAACACTAGCAGAAAAAGAGATGAAACACCGAGGGGCCCTAAGTCTCCATTCCCTCTTCCATTGCAGTACGCAGGTTCTCCACTCTCTTGTTATTATCAGCCAAGGCCTGCAAATAAATGGGGCAGAGGGGATCGTTGGCAGGGTGGGCGGCATCACAATTAGCACATTTAGGTATTGTGTGATTGCATTGTCGTCCGCGGCGTTTGCATTCTGTATTGCCATAGAAATGCTCGAAGATGGCGTGGGGTCCTGCGCAGATGCGGCAGCGGGGGGAAGAAGTGCACTTCAGTTGGTGATGACCAAAGCGGCAGCAGCAGGAACACTGAGTAGCCTTGGAGAAGGCGATGTAGGGGTTGGTCTTACGGTTCGTGTTAAGGATAGTCAAGCCTTGTGAAATGCAATAATAGTTGTTGTTTATAACTACTGTGATGACAATTGAGGATGCAGGTTTGCTGACAAGCTTGTCTTTGGAAGCGAGCCAGCGAGGTGTTTGGGCGAGGATCACACCTTGGTTGAAGGTCTCAATTTCCTTGCGGATGAGCGACATGTGTTCAAACTCCGAGGTGTTAAGGACTGGGGTTGGCACATTGTGCACGATGTACTTCTTGTGAAGGAAGTTTCGGCATAGGCCAGTGACTGTGGGGAAGAACTTGCGAATGGCTTCTTCGATGGTCAGTTTGTAGGCAAGTACTTGCTAGGCGGTGGTGTTCTCCATTACTGAGAGGAAGATGTTATTAGCTCCGGCTTTGCGGACGGAGCAGATTTGGCAGGCAGAAGGGGCCTTTTTGTCAACTAAGGTGGCATTGACAGTGTCCTGGACAGCGATGGGGTTGAACTCAGGGATTTCTCCCGCGAGATTGACGATGATTACTCTTTCCCTCTTAGTAGGGTATTTCGGGGTAGGAGGAGTGGTAGCAGTCGGGGTCGGCGTAGCCCGAGCTTTGCCTTTGTTTTTCTTCACTACCCGGGCCCAGGTGGTGTCAGTGGTGGGGGACGCCACATGTGGCGCAGAAGGAGCCGGGGAAGCTAGGGAAGAAGAGATCTTCTTCACAGCTTTTGCAGTTTTGGACATTTCTGACCGTAGCTTTTTGATAGAATCAGATAGTGCGAGGTCGATATCGGTGGGGCCTGCCTTAGCCAAGGCTGTGGCAGTGGTGTTGCAGGTGGTGATGGCTTCAAGTTCATCAAAGCAGGCTTCGAGGGACTGTTAGCCAGCGGCGATAGCAGTGACTGCCTCTTGAATCTTGCTCACAGAGGCGAGGAGGGACAGCAGAGTTTACATGTAGAACTGGAGGTCTCTGTATCTGATGTACAAATCTCCTGTAAGTGGGGCGGTGTGCATCAATACTACATCTCCCATTCCAGGTTCATCACAGATGGCGGGGTAGAGGCCGGACGCCTCGAATGAGGCAAGCATTGCTTTCATGGCGGCAGCTTCGCTCCTTGCCTGACACAACAATAGGGTAAACTCAGTAAGCATACCCAGATTAAATTGCTGATTACCTTTTTTATAACTATCACATGGTTAGGGAAATTCACTAAAGCTATAAAACCCAAAACCAAATGGTAATTTGTGGTATTGTAAGAGGTGAGTGGTATTCAATCCCATGACATTATACATTACTGTACAATAACACTAGGATAGCTATACCACTATACCATCCTTACCTCCAGAAGAAAGAAGATGATTGTAGTAGACCATGGTCATGTACTTTCCTACTTATCATACTCTCCTTATGTTTCCTATTTTCAGTGGTGTTCTTTAGACTTCCGCGATATGAATCATGAATTATCACTCAGTCATGTATGGTTACTCATGTTCAGCTGTATGCCTTGTGGAGGTTATGAGAACAGTGTTTAGATTGAATGACGTATGGGAAAGGGTCATGTGGGCAAAACAGGTTTTACAGAGACTGCTATAGAAGGGAGGCAGTGCTCTTGGCAATTGGTATAAAAGAGAAGGAAATCTCGTAGTCCTGTATTTCCTTTCTTTCTTCTTCATACAGTATCTTAAGTATACAAATTATGAATAGAGAGTTATTCCCACAAACCTTTAGCACACCATTGCCTCGCTAAATGTGTACCTTTTAAGTCCTCTAAAGAGTTGTGTATCTTCTTCCATCCTGATTTACCCTAAAGCCCTAATATAAACTGAGTACTAGTTGTATCGCTAAAGGAGGTGTCCTTTACAATAATATGTTTCTCCCTTGGTTCACTACTGTATGGGTAGTGCATGTACACAAACTTAATTGAAAAGATATAGCCATATATATAGGAGCAATCTTGCTAAGTACTATTATGGTAACCCTTTATATACCTATTGAGGTCATCAGTCGTATTCACTTACAAGGACTGGACCAGTAATTAGGCAACCTTGCTCAGTTGGGGAAAACTTGCTTATACTACAAAACCCATGACTAACTGGAAATTCGTAGTATAGAATGAGGTGAGTAGGATTTAAAACCACAACATTGTATATTACTGTATAATAACAACAGGACAGCTATACCACTAGACTATCCTTGCCTTGAGAAGAAAGAAGAGAAATACAGGACTTTGGAGATTTCTCATTCTTTCATATCAACTGCCAATAGCACTGACTCTATTCTTGAGCAGTCTCTTTATAACCTATTTCATCCTTATGACTGTTTCCCATATGTCATTCAATATAAATACTATTCTCTTGACTTCTACAAGGCAGACAACTAACATGCATCACAATACATGACCGATAGATCATTTATGATTCATCATGCAAAATTCTAAAGAATATCAATAATAATAGGAAATGCAAGGAGAATATAACAAGTTGGAAAGTACATGACCATTGTTCATTTCAACTAGGAAGGCTTAAAACTATCCTCAATCAATAGTGTAAGCTTACCTAAACCCTACAGCATACTGAATATATCATAGGAATAGGAGAGACTGAAGATAAAAAAGTACTTATTTTTAAAAGTAACTTGGGCCTTTACAGTTTTATAGATGGTATTATTAAGAGGGTAATGTAAATAGCACTCCTGAAGTATAACTGCTTATGAAGGCAGACTTATAGTGATTTGAAAAGTTACCATACTTATTCAAATTTGTTCTTTGTATTAGAGGTTGTTAGACAAAGGTGTACTTAGTACAATTTGACTATGAGTTAGTATAATTTTCCTTAATATGCTAACTAGAATAGGAAAGTCTATAATGCTAAATAAATCTTATATTAAGTGATTATCTAATATCTACCTGATATAGGCCTAGTTCTAATTTTCACATGTTCTCAGCCTAAAACTTAACCAAAAAGGTATAGGTATCTAGTTTAATAGAACTTGTTTTGCAGTTTCTCCTATTCAAAATTTCACATAAATAGACCCCTTTTCCCTTGACCCTGAAGAGTCTGTACAGATCAAATTTTCTAATTACTTCAGTTTTAGGAAATTAGTTTTACTAAACATACTCTTTTCCTTGAACAGTTTTTTATTCTTATCTTTCAAAACAAATTGGGCTTCATAAAGTGTTGAAATTTTTTTGGTTTTGCCTTTACTGGGAATGACCTTTAGAGAAAGCGAAATATGACATAAATTTATTGAGACTCTGGATTACGAGAGCAAACACTGGCCTTAACTCCAATCCAAAAGACCCTTTGTCAACTGGAGTGACTCTTAGCAAAATCTTTTAGGTTCTTAATATCCAGTACCATGCTTAGACTGGGGTTGGCTGGGAATCAATCTCACCAAGACGTTGTAATCTTGCTAGGGTTATAGCTGGCTGGATGGTGTTTAAGATGTCCAATTCCCTTACTGATGTATTCGGCGGTCGAGAATGACATTTCCGGAGCAGTTTTATGAGATTTGTTTAGTTTTCGGTACTCTACATGTATGGTCAGAAGGGCTGGCGGATTTTTTTCGATTTTTTTATTTTTCCTTAATGGTCTGTGCTTGAAAACAATAAATGATGTAAATTCAAGGACATCTTTGTAAACACGCTTCTTCGATTCTTAATCAAACATGGCCCCAAGGTTCATTGAAATAACAACTCATCGCGTCGCTCGAAGCCCACATCAAAGGCTAGATGGTTCTTTCCGATGTGCTCCAAGGTGTAACCTGACGCCGAGGAACCCAAAACACAGTCTGTACGACGTCGACAACAGCTCCTATGTCGACGATGACGACTTTAGCGATGCAAACGGTACCAAATGCCGCAATACTGGTCCTGCCACGCTAAGGGGATCCGTCGTTCCGGTGTTCGTAGTAATCCAATAGCCCTTTCGTTTTCGAGGGTCACCTTGCCTTTCCAAGAAAAGAACATCCCTGCCTATCCCTCATGATCATCTACCCTACATCTACAGATAAGAGTACCATGTTGGAGTTCAGCGAGTCATCTCATAAGAGAGGCTGAAAAATAAATTCAATTGATGTTGAGAGGATATCGCGTCTTTTTGTCTTGCGCGTTATGGACCCCGAGAGTCCACGTGATATCAAAATTGATTAATTTCCAC
>JABYPW010001821.1:0-13521 GCA_016880775.1 Phymatotrichopsis omnivora | reverse complement strand
AGCACAAAGGGCTGACCCCACATAACCGAAGACGCCTTGTAATGGGAATGCTAATACCGCAAATGACGTACGGGGCAACTGTCTTCGAACCAGACCAAACGACAATCAAACTCCTCAACACCCAGTTCAGTAAAATAGCAAGGTGGATAACCGGACACTTCCGAAACACAAACGCGCACCAGACACTAGCCCAGGCAAAAATACCCCCACCAGAAATCTGGATCAAGTACCTAAGGGAAAAATACGTCCTACGAGTGTCGACAGTCACTGACCCGGAGCACCCGATCGCGTCAATACTACCGGACACGTACCCAACCCTCGCAGCAAGAAACCCAAAAGATACCTACCGCAGCTATCTGAAAAGGAGAACGGTCGGAGGAAAAAAGAAAGGCCTATACGTCCAAAAGTGGAACGCCCCCAACATACACAAACCTGGCAGTTCCCCACCAGTCCACGTCGACAAAATCCTGCGCAGCATCATCCCGTACCTGGAAACCGGAATTCGATTCCATGGAGTCATCAAAGCTGGCGAGGCCTCCCCGTCCTTATACCCCATGGCAACCTTAGAGGAAAAAATAAAAGAAAAACTAATCGAACGGTGGAAAACAACAACAACCGAAAAATCGAGAGACGAAGAAGAAGTATCCCTTGGCGAAAACCAAATTTTCAGATTGCCAATCGAAATAGCGAGCCGAATATTCCAAATGAGATCCCGAAAGTCGCATCTTTCCACGCGCACCTCATGGGGACACAATGATCACCTCTGCACACACTGCCACCAGTACTACAAAACCATACAGCACGCGATCCTGGAATGCCCGGCAAGGACAGAAGCACACGAGAAGTACATACCCAAACCCCGCGACCTGGAAGCCATGTTCCGCTCGGAAACGAAAACGAAACAGATAGCGACGTATATATCGAAAACGAAAACTGGGATACCAACGAGGACCCACGCATACGAATACCATGTGGCCATACCTGTTCGATCTGTGCCTAGTAGACCCCCATCTTGTACCCCGTCCCCAGTACCGCCCAGCCCGTGTTCCACGTGCGGGCCATATAGGAGTTTTTTGGATTGGAAACCTTTCACGGAGGTAGCTCCAGCTGACGGATCAGCTACCCCCCCTTCTACATTTCTCAGTCCCTCTAGTAGTTTGTCTGACGTGTCGGATTTTCTTGCGGAGGATGTTGCCCCTTCTTATGGTGATTTGGATTTGACTTTGCGAACTCTTTTCCACTTATGTTAGTTTGTTTTTGCGCTACTTTTCTGTGTTTTTTGGAGGAGATGTTTTTCTTATTACTTCATAGCTTTCCATAGCTGCACGAGGATGTTCTTTTGTAGATGGTCGCTTACGCGACCATAAAGAATAAAAATGAATTACCCCCCCCCCCTAGTCACTTCTGTCGTCCCCCGCCGTTCCTTCCCTTCCACCCCGTTTCTTCTTTAGTTTATTGCGTGTAAGCGAGGAGGATTCTGGAACAAACCTGTATTTATCTTTACCGTAGACTGCGCTACCGACGATAGGTCGGCTGTCTTCTACCTCCGTCATAGCTTGACATAGCTGCAAGTGGAGGTTCTTTAGACGACCCCTAGCGGGGTCGTAAAGATAAAATAAAAATGAATTTCCCCCCCCCCCTAGTCACTTCTGTCGTCTTTGGTTAGTGTCTTTTGCTTATACCTCGATCCCTTCCGGTTGTTGTAAGGTTCGCCTCGCTGGAGATGGGAAAGGGGTTCCCCGGGCTTGTCTTTTTCCTTTTCGCTTAAAGTCTCTCTGCTGTCTTGACGTACTGGGTGGACGCTTTTGTGCCGGTTGCGTTTCTTTTATTTGGTGTTTACTTTCCCCCGCCTCTCTTTTCTTTCCGCCCCGTCTCCTCTTTAGTTTATTGCGTGTAAGCGAGGAGGATTTGGGAACAAACTGTGTATTTTATCTATCCGTAGACTGCGCTACCGACATTAGGTCAGCTCTCTTCTACCTCCATCATAGCTTGATATAGCTGCAAGCGGAGGTTCTTTTAGACGACCCCTAGCGGGGTCGTAAAGATAAAATAAAATTGAATTTCCCCCCCCCCTAGTCACTTCTGTCGATTCAACCAAGGTGTTGTCCTCGCCCAAACTCCACGCTGGCTCGCTTCGAAGGATAAGCTCGTCGGCAAACCCGCCTCCTCCATTGTCATCACCGTGGTGGTGAACAATAACCACTACCGCATCTCCCAAGGTCTGACCATCCTCAACAAGAATCGTCGGACTGACCCATACATTGCCTTCTCGAAGGCCACCCAATGCTCCCGCTGCTGTCGCTTCGGCCATCACCAACTGAAGTGCACATTCTCCCCCCGCTGCCGCATCTGCGCTGGACCCCATGCCATCTTCGAACACTTCTGTGGCAACACAGAGTGCAAACGCCGCGGACGACAATGCGATCATACGGTACTTAAATGTGCTAACTGCGATGCCGCCCACCCCGCCAACGATCCCCTCTGCCCTGTGTATTTGCAAGCCTTGGCCGATAATAACAAACGAGTGGAGAACCTGCGTGCCGTGATGGAAGAGGGAATGGAGACTTAGGGCCCCTCGGTGTTTCATCTCTTTTTCTGCTTTTGTTGTTCCCTTAGTGTAAACGTTTTGTGAGTTTGACTTGTGTTTTCTCCTTGGTCTCGTCTCTTTCCTTTCTTTTTGGTTAGTGTTTCTTGCTTGTACCTCGATTCCTTCCGGTTGTTGTAAGGTTCGCCTCGCTGGAGATGGGAAAGGGGTTCCCCTGGCTTTTCTTTTTCCTTTTCGCTTAAAGTTCTTTCTGCTTCGTGACGTACTGGGTGGTCGCTTTTGTGCCGGTCGCGTTCTCTTTTTTGAGTTATACTTTCCCCCGCCTCCCTTTCCTTTCCACCCCGTCTCTTCTTTAGTTTATTGCGTGTAAGCGAGGAGGATTCGGGAACAAACTGTGTATTTTATCTGTAAACCGTAGGACGCGCTACCGACATTAGGTCGGCTGTCTTCTACCTCCGTCATAGCTTGACATAGCTGCAAGCGGAGGTTCTTTAGACGACCCCTAGCGGGGTCGTAAAGATAAAATAAAAATGAATTTCCCCCCCACTAGTCACTTCTGTCGCTGGAGATGGGAAAGGGGTTCCCTAGGCTTTTCTTTTCTCTTTTCACTTAAAGTTTTTCTGATGTTTTGATGTACTGGGTTGTTGCATTTGGGCCGGTAGCATTTTCTTTTTTGGAGTTTTGCTTTCCCCCATTGCTCTTTCCTTTCTGCCCTGTCTCTTCTTTATTTTATTGTTTATAAGCGAGGAGGATTCAGGAACAAACCTGTATTTTATCTTGTAAAACCGTAGGCTATGCTACCGACAGTAGGTCAGCTATCTTTTTACCTCATGTCATAGCTTTCCATAGCTGCAAGTGGAGGTTCTTTTAGACGACCCCTAACGGGGTCATAAAGATAAAATAAAAATGAATTTCCCCCGCCCCCTGGTCACTTCTGTTCTCTCCTCTGGTAACGCAGAGTGTAAATGCCACAGACGGCAGTGCAATCACATGGTACTTAAATGTACCAACTGCGATGCCGCCCACCCCACCAACGATCCCCTCTGCCCAGTTTATTTGCAAGCCTTGGCCGATAATAATAAGCGAGTGGAGAACCTGTGTACTGTGATGGAAGAGGGAATGGAGACTTAGGGCCCCTCAGTAGTCCATCCTTTCTTTTCTGCTTTTGTAGTTCCCTTTATATAAGAGTTTTGTGAGTATTGCTTGTGTCTTCTCCTTTGTCTTTCGCCCTTTTCTTTTTCTTTGATTAGTGTTTATTGCTACTACCTTGATTCCTACCGGCTGTTATAAGGTTCGCCTCGCTGGAGATGGGAAAGGGGTTCCCTAGGCTTTTCTTTTTCCTTCTCGCGTAAAGTTTTTATGCTGTTTGATGTGCTGGGTGGTCGCTTTTATACCGGTCGCGTTTTCTTTTATGAGTTTTACTTTCCCCCACCATTCTTTTCTTTCTGCCCCATTTCTTCTTTAGTTTATTGCGTGTAAGCGAGGAGGATTCGGGAACAAACCTGTATTTTATCTATCCGTAGACTGCGCTACCGACATTAGGTCGGCTGTCTTCTACCTCTATCATAGCTTGACATAGCTACAAGTGGAGGTTCTTATAGATGACCCCTAGCAGGGTCGTAAAGATAAAATAAAAATGAATTTCCCCCCCCCTGGTCACTTCTATTCTACTATGCTACCGACCTTAAACCGCACTACTGACCTTAAGTTGGCTGTCTTTTTACCTCGCATCATAGCTTTCCATAGCTGCAAGCGGAGGTTCTTTCAGATGACCCCTAGCGGGGTTGTAAAGATAAAATAAAAATGAATTTCCCCCCCTCTGGTCACTTCTGTTCTTTGTGCACAGCGTGCCTACCCCTATTCTCAACACCTCTGACATCGAACATATGTCGCTTATCCAAAGGGGGATCAAGACATTCAACCAAGGTGTTGTCCTTGCCCAAACCCCCCGCTGGCTCGCTTTGAAGGATAAGCTTATCGGCAAACCCACCTCCTCCATTGTCATCACCGTGGTGGTGAACAATAACCACTACTGCATCTCCCAAGGTCTGACTATCCTCAATAAGAATCGTCAGACTGACCCATACATTGCCTTCTCAAAGGCCACTTAATGCTCCCACTGCTGTCGCTTCAGACATCATCAACTGAAGTGCACGCACTCCCTATGCTGCCGCCTTTGCGCTAGACCTCATGCCATATTCGAACACTTCTGTGGAAACACGGAGTGTAAACACCGCGGACGATAATACGACCATACAGTACTCAAATGTGCCAATTGCGATGCCACCCACCCTGCCAACGATCCACTCTGCCCCACCTATTTGCAAGCCTTGGCTGAAAATAACAAGTGAGTAGAGAATCTACGTGCTGTGATGGAAGAGGGAATGGAGACTTAGGGCCCCTTAGTATTTCATCTGTTTTCCTACTTTTGTTGTTGCCTTTATGTAAAAGTCTTATGAGTCTGGCTTGTATTTTCTCCTTTGTCTTTTTCTCTTTCCTTTCTCTTTGGTTAGTGTTCTTTGCTGTTACCCCGATCCCTTCCAGTTGTTGTAAGGTTTGCCTCGCTGGAGATGGGAAAGGGGTTCCCTAGGCTTTTCTTTTTCCTTTTTGCTTAAAGTCTTTCCACTATTTTGATGTACTAGGTGGTCGCTTTTGTGCCGGTTGCATTTTCTTTCTTGAGTTTTACTTTGCCCCGCCCCTCTTTTCTCTTCCGCCTTGTCTCCTCTTTAGTTTATTATGTGTAAGCGAGGAGGATTCAGGAATAAACCTGTATTTTATCTTGTAAACGGTAGAATGTGCTACCAACCTTAAGTTGGCTATCTTCTACCTCTATCATAGCTTGACATAGCTACAAGTGGAGGTTCTTTAGACAACCCCTAGTGGGGTCGTAAAGATAACATAAAAATGAATTTCCCCCCCCCTCCCTGGTCACTTCTGTTCTTACTTCATAGCTTGCCATATCTGCATGAGGATGTTCTTTTAGATGGTCGCTTACATGACCATAAGAATAAAAATGAATTACCCCCCCCATGGTCACTTCTGTTCTCAGGCTCCTTCTATCCTTCAAACTACCCCCTACATTTTAGTTCTCAGCTATTAGTATCTATATTGCATCATCAAAAACATTGCAAAATACCCCCACGGCGTTCACATTCAATACAACCTCCCCCCTTTCCCCCTTCCACTACGCCACAAGGTGCAAAGAATGAAGCCGCCACTATGAAAGCGATGCTTACCTCAATCGAGTCATCAGGCATTTCCCCCGCTATAATTGCTGCCAGCCAACAGTCACTCGAAGACTGCTTCGACGAAATTGAGGCCATCATAACCTGCAATGCCTCTGCCATAGCTCTGACCAAGGTAGCCCCTACCGAAGTCAACCTTGCTCTTTCAGAGTCTATCAAAAAGCTACAGTCGGAAGCATCTAAAACTGTGAAGGTGGTGAAGAAGATTTCTTCAACCCTCTCCTCCCCCACTCCTACTGTGCCACCTATGGCACCACCCATACCCACTGACAACACCTAGGCTCAGGTGGTTAAGAAGAACAAGGGCAAAGCCTCGGCTGCACAAACCCCGACCGCTACCTCCCCGCCCGCCCTGAAGTACCTGACAAAACACGAGCGAGAGATCATTGTTAATCTTGAGGGAGAAATCCCCAAGTTCAACCCCATTGCTGTCTGGGATACTGTCAACACTGTGCTGGTTGATAAGAAAGCCGCCTCTACATGCCGAATCCGCTCCGTCTGAAAGGCAGGAGCAAACAACATTTCCCTCTCCGTAATGGAGAATACCACCGCCTAACAGGTACTTGCTTACAAGCTGACCATTGAAGAAGCCGTTTGCAAGTTCTTCCCCACCGTCACCTGCCTACGCTGGAACTTCCTTCACAAGAAGTACATCGTGCACAATGTGCCAACCCCTGTCCTTAACACCTTGGAATACGAACACATATCCCTTATCTGAAAGGAAATAGAGACATTCAACCAAGGTGTGATCCTTGCCCAAATACCACGCTGGCTCACCTCCAAGGATAAGCTAGTCAGCAAACCCGCATCATCCATTGTCATCATAGTTGTAATGAATAATAACCACTACCGCATTTCCTAAGGCCTGACCATCCTCAACAAAAACCATTGGACTGACCCTTACATCACCTTTTCCAAGGCTACCCAATGCTCCCGATGCTGCCGCTTCGGTCACCATCAACTGAAGTGCATATTCTCCCCCTGCTGCCACATCTGTGTTGGACCCCACACTATCTTTGAGCATTCTTACAGTAATATAGAATGCAAATGCTGCAGATGACAATGCCACCATATAGTGCTTAAGTGCATGAATTGCAATGCCACCCACCCTACTAATGATCCTCTCTACCCTGTGTATTTGTAAGCCTTAGCCGATAATAACAAGAGAGTGGAGAACCTGCGTGCTGTGATGGAAGAGGGAATGGAGACTTAGGGCCCCTCGATATATCATCTCTTACCTTGCTAGTGTTGCTCCCTTGAGTGTAAGCATCCTGTGAGTTTGGCTTTTGTTTTCTCCTTTGTCTTTTCTCTTTCCTTTCTCTTTGGAAAGTGTTCCTCACTTGTACCTCGATTCCTTCCAGTTGTTGTAAGGTTCGCCTCACTGGAGATGGGAAAGGGGTTCCCTAGGCTTTTCTTTTTTCCTTTCGCTTAAAGTTTTCTGCTGTTTTGACGTACTGGGTGGTGGTGTTTATACCAGTCGCATTTTCCTTTTTGAGTTTTTACTTTCCCCCACTGCTCCTTCCCTTCTGCCCCATTTCTTCTTTAGTTGATTACGTGTAAGTGAGGAGGATTCAGGAACAAACCTGTATTTTATCTTGTAAACTGTAGACTGCGCTACTGACCTTAAGTTGGCTGTCTTCTACCTCTGTCATAGCTTGACATAGCTGCAAGCAGAGGTTCTTTTAGACAACCCTTAGCGGGGTTGTAAAGATACAATAAAATTGAATTTCCCCCCCCCTGGTCACTTCTATTCGATGCGCTACTGACCTTAAGTTGGCTGTCTTCTACCTCCATCATAGCTTAACATAGCTACAAGCGGAGGTTCTTTAGATGACCCCTAGCAGGGTTGTAAAGATAAAATAAAAATGAATTCCCCCCCCCCCTGGTCACTTCTATTCACCTTGGCCGATAATAACAAGAGAGTGGAGAACCTGCATGCTATGATAGAAGACGGAATGGAGACTTATGGCCCCTTGACATTTCATCTCTTTCTCTGCTCTTGTTGCTCCCTTTGTATAAGAGTTCTATGAGTTTAGCTCCTGTTTTCTCTTTTGTCTTTTCCCTTTCCTTTTTCTTTGGTCAGTGTTTTTCGCTTGTACCTCGATTCCTTATAGTTGTTCTAAGGTTCACCTCGCTGTAGATGGGAAAGACATTCCCAGTGCTTTTCTTTTTCTTTTTGCTTAAAGTTTTTCTGCTGTTTGACGTACTGGGTAGTCGCTTTTATACTAGTCATGTTTCTTTTGTGAAGTCTTTCTGTCCCCAGCTGCTCTTTTCTTTTCCACCCTGTCTCTTCTTTAGTTTATTGCATGTAAGCAAGGAGGATTTAGGAACAAACCTGTATTTTATCTCTAAAACATAGACTGCGCTACTAACTTTGAGTCGGCTGTCTTCTACCTCCATTATAGCTTTATATAGCAGTACACAGAGGTTCTTTTAGATGACCTATAGTAGGGTCGTAAAGATAAAATAAAAGTGAATTTCCCCCCTAGTCACTTCTGTTCTTTCCTTTCATTCTCTCTTTAGTCTATAGACTAGCTACAAGCCTTAAGAATATATTTATTCTACATCTTGAACTTTGTTCTATCTCCTCTCACTCTTCTCTAGGAATATGTATTTGTAGATCCGGACTTAGAACTATTAAGATATCTGAGTTTACTCACTAATATGATTATTGTTAAGTAGTACTTGCATGTTACTGAACTATATAAGAAGACACCTCCTATAATATATAGAGATACTAAGATAGTGCTCTACAATAGCAAGGCTGCCACTAGGAAGTACTCAAGAAATCTTCCTAAGATCCTTGTCTATCAGCTCTTCAGAATCTTCTAAGTAGGAATAACTATTCCTAAAGGTGTTCTCAGAGCACATTACATCTCAGCTACCACCTCACTGAGAATGGGACATGAAGCTTGAACTTAAAGATAGAGCGTAACCTCCCTAGGGACCCATCTACAAACTCTCAGAGATAGAACTTAAGGCTCTCCTAGAATACATTAATACTATACTCAAGGAAGGTATAATAAGACCTTCTAAGTCCCTAGCTAGTACCATAATCCTGTTAGTTAAGAAAGCTGATAGACCCCTCCCCCTCTATTTCAACTATCAAGGACTTAACAAAGTCCTCATATAGAACTATTATCTTCTTCCCCTTATAGGTGAACTCTATGATAGAATAGGAAAAGCTAAGGTCTTCACTAAATTGGTCCTAAAAAATAGCTACAACCTAATCTGGATAGCCAAAGGGGATGAATAGAAAAAAAGCCTTTTGAATATGCTATAGCTAATTCGAATACCTAGTCATACCTTTTAGACTCTGCAATACTCTAGCAGTGTTCTAGGAAATGATGAACACCATCCTCAGAGACCTCATAGATATATAAGTCATCATGTACTAAGATGACATCCTCATCTATGCTAAAACCTAATAAGAACATGATTAGCTTGTCAAGGAAGTCTTCTCCTATCTTGACTAATACCAGCTGGCCCATACGTCAACAGAATATCACTAGTCTATTAATAAGGTAGAATTCCTTAGGTTCATTATCTCCTCTAAAGGTATCAAAATAGCTACAGATAAGGTTGAAATAGTTCAGAACTGGCCTACTCCTAAGTCAGTTACTGATGTTAGGTTCTTCCTCAGGTTTACTAACTTCTACCAATTCTTTATCAAGAATTTCTTAAAATTGGTATCCCCCCTTATAGACCTCACCAAGCAAGATACACCATGGAAGTAGGAAAAAGCTCATTATGATTCCTTTCCTGAGCTTACGCAATGCTTCACCTCTGTACCCATTCTTACTCACTATAACTACAGTATTCCTCTCCTTGCAGAAACCAATGCAAGTGACTTTGCCATTAGTAGGGTTCTCTCATATCAGTTCCTATATAGCTCCTTGTATCCCATTGCCTACTTCTCTAGGAAGATGTATCCCCTAGAGTCCAATTATAAGATCTATGATAAGGAAATGCTGGCAGTCTTTGCTTGTCTTCACTAGGAATAGAGGCACTGTTGTGAAGGTTTCCTATATCATGTATTGGTGCTAATGGACTATAAGAACTTAGAGTATTTCACCACAACCAGAATCTTATCATGTAGGTAGGTAATGTGAATAGAGAAATTGGGGACCATTGACTACAAGATCATGTACAGACCAGGTACCAAGAATGCTAAGGCTGATGTACTATTATGATGTAGTGACTACATCCCTACAGAGGGAGTACCAGAGTATGATCTCCTTTTCCTTAAACCATGATAATACTTGGTAGGATTAGAAAAAGTTACCCTCACCATAGACTATGAATTCATAGAGGATTTACACCATGCTCTGGTCTCTGACCCTGAAACCTAGGACCTTATCAATAAGCTTCCAGATAGTTATAAAATACTGGATGGTATGCTCACCTACAACAACATATGGTTTATCCCCTCTAACCTCTACACCTTAGTCCTTAAAGCTAGGTATGATCACCTAAGCACTGGATATATAGGCAGAGATAAGTTATATAAGCTTGTCACCTGAGACTTCTACTAGCCAACACTATGCAAGGATATTAGTGAATATGTCTTAGCTTATCATTAATGTCAAATGAATAAAGCCTGATGTCATAAATCCTATGGCCAGCTCCTGCTACTTGAGTTACCTCATCAGTCCTGGGAAACTATCTCTATAGACTTTATCACTGAGCTTTATCCCTCTGAAGGTCATCCCTAAATTTGGGTAATTGTTGACTAATTCTCAAAAATGGTACATTTCAACCCCCTCGGCATGAACATCACCTCCAAAGATTTAGCCAACCTCTTTATCTTAGAAATATGGAAACACCATAGCCTCCCTATAAATATAGTCTCAGATAGAGATCCTAAATTTTAATTGTAGTGGAAATGTATTTTAAATTGTAGTAGAAAGAAGATGGTAGCCTTAAGAATCAATCTCTTATAATCCACCATGGCTTATCCACAAATAGACAGATAGATAGAAAGGCTCAACTATATCCTAGAGGTGTACTTATAGAACTATGTTACCTATGACTAGAGCAACTGGGTGCCACTCTTACTATTGGTAGAGTTTGCCTACAATAACTCAGTTTTATCCTTAACTATGCAAACCCTCTTTTTCAACAACTATAGCTACCACTCATCCCTAGATAGAGTTTCCTCTATCAAGTACTACAAGGGTTCTCAGGAGTTCCAGCAAGACTAGAAAGTGCTACACCAATGACTTCTAATGGTGTAATAAACAATATTGAAGTAGTATGATACTAAACAGTAGCCCTTTCTAGACCTAGCTCCTAGCTCCCTAGTACTTCTCAAAAAGGACAACATCCTGAACCTAAAATCCTCCCACAAACTAGATGCTAAATTCTCTAGTCCTATCTAGATACTCTTGAAGGTAGGACCATAGGCCTACAAGCTTAAGCTATCTTTTACATAGAAGATACATCCTGTCTTCTATATCTCTCAACTTAAACTGTATACCCATTCAACTAAGTACCTGGCAGCTCAACCACTGGCTCCTGAACTTGATGATAGGGAAGAGATGTACTTTGTAAAGGAAATTGCAACGGTCTATTTCAACAGGCAAAGAGAGAGGATTGAATACCTTATTCTATAGGAAGGTTATCTGTATGACCAAGGGACCTAGGAATTAGTAGAAAACTTGCTGGTGAATGATGAACTGATCAATGCACTAACCAAGTTCTGACAATTGAACCTGAATGCTAAGGATAATGACAAGAGACCAGAGGAGGATGGGTCAAGATGTAAGTAGAGAAGGATATAGATAGGCAAGTCCCCTTATCTTTCATACTCTATCTAAGGACCATCTATATCGGATATATACCATATTTATTATGGGCTAAGTTGGATCACTAGCAGTATTAAGGAAACATCGACTTTACTTTAGGGAACTTCATTCAGCATTAGAATGATAATACCTGAGAAACCTAAAAAGCTAACATCCTTATATACATGAGTATATGCACCTTTATAAGGGGTGTAGTATTATAGCCTACATACTAGGGATGTACATGATAATAGATTATTTTAGATGAGCAACTTTAATGAGTATTCCTATTCATGGTTAAGCAGATATTATCTATCAAGTAGAGACTCTAGCATCTGAAGACTGGAATGTATCACCTCTATCATGTTAGCTAAGGTCTGACTAATCTGGTAACTACTGGTATGTGTCATAATATGTGATTAGATAACTTAGGTAACTTGCATGATCTAGTCAATCATGACAGTATAACCTATGAGCCAATGAATCCATATTGTATGATGATGATCTATAATGATATCAGCTATCTATACTCATAATATTGCTAATCATTTCTGTAATGACTCCTAGGAATGTTGATTAGTGATACAGAATTTATTAGAATGATTCTTATGATTTCTCTTAGGTTCTATTTCTTATATAATCTCTTATATCATTTCTGAGTAATTTCCTTGGTCAGAAAATCTATAAAAGAAAGGGGATATATATGCTCTTTGTATTTATCCATTCTATTAAGTTAGTATTAAAAGACACCTTGCTGGAGGAAAAAGTATACTTTAAATACGCAATAGATATTAGATGCTCTTTGTATTGGAATAATAGATGCTCTTTGTATTAGAATAGAGAATAGATGCTCTTTATATTTTCCTTCCTTCTCACTTTAGTCTATAGACTAGCTATGAGCCTTGAGAATGTATTTATTCCTCACTGATAAATCTCTTGCACTTTTCTGTCTATTCTTCTGTATAAACTTATATTTGTGGATCTAGACTTAAACATTGAGATATCTGAGTTTACTCAGTAATATGTCATTGTTTAGTGGCACTTACAAGTTACTGAGCCATCTTAGAATACACCTCCTATAACAAATACATACTATATAATTGATTCTTAGAAAAGGTTATCACCCTATACTATAAGCTATACTAGAACCCTAGGCATAACTTTTTATAAAAAGACTTTATAAGAGTAGCATACAGATATAAAGAAGGAAGTATGACCTAATATAAATAGAATATGTCCCATCTATACAATAGTGATCAAAGGCTAAGATTGATGCCTAACATAAATAGAACACAGTAGAAAACAAATGCTTTTACTCTATTCAGGTTGTGAAAGACACCTACTAGAAAAAATAGGTTGAATAAGTAACTGATAAAGACTTCTAGAAGTAGAAAGACCTTGAAATTAAATCAAATATGAATGTCCTCCTAAAAATATATACTTCTACCCCTTAGCTATATAGGAAGAGGTTCATTAAAAGCCTCTTCCTACCCTAACCTCAACCTTCCCTACTGACCCTTAAGGTCTTTTAAAATGTCCCTTTTTTAACTAATAAAGAAATACCCTCTATACTATATAAGACTAGGAACATAGTACCTAGCACTAAGGGTAAGGATGATCTAGTGGTAGAGCTATCCAAGTGTCATTTTATGGTAACATGCAATGTTGTAGGTTTAAATCCTACTTGTACTATACCTAAAATAATATGATTTCCTAGTCAGTCATGGGTTTTGTAGTGTAAGTAAGTTTTCCCTAACTGTATATATTTCCCTAATTACTGCTGAGTCCATGTAAGTGAATGTGACCAATGATCATAATGGCTGTATAAAGGTAACCCTGACAGTACTTAGCAGATAAAGGTATACCCTGATACTCCTATGTATGCGAATATGTCTTTGTTCTTAATTGAATGTACATACCCTGTCTATACTATACTGACTAAAGG
>JABYPW010001820.1:0-13524 GCA_016880775.1 Phymatotrichopsis omnivora | reverse complement strand
TTAACCCCCCCCCCCCCCCCCCCCCTTACTGTGGCTACATAGGTGGTCAACCCTAATAGATAGTCCTGAGAAGGGTAATCAGTGATATAACCCATAATTTCACAACCTGTTGTTGCATCCATTGCTAAATAAGGTCACTGGGCTGACTGTCCTACCCTTCCCCCCCTTAAGCAAAATAGAAGTAACTGACATAAGCCTTAAGAAAAGGTTACAGTCAGGAGTAGTGCAGGATTTCCTTTGTAAGAAGCATGGGTAATGTGAATAGCAGGAGTAGAGGATTTATACTGTATTTTATAAGGTGCACAGCCTGAGTGGAGGATCTTCCTATTTTCTCTAGTTTTGTTCTCTCTTTTAATTAAGTGTAAACACCCTGCCAGAGTAAATGGGATGTAAAATAAACTCACAGGAAAATAAATATAGATATATATAGTTTTTAGTTTATTTTGAGCATATAGGGTTTTCAAGAAGAGGAGGACTACTTTTGGGTATACCATAACCTCAGGCTATATGCAGATTCTTTTATAAACTTTTTATAAAGAGCAATTAGTTTAGAAAAATGAAGAATGAATAATCATCATCATCATCATATAATAATCTACCTGCAGAGTAAATTGTAAAAGAGAAGATAGATATTTAAGGAGCATTTGTTAAAGTGGATTACTCCTACACTATATGATAATTTTGGGAGGGCAACTATCCTGACTAATCTTCTTATATTGTGAGTAGTAAGTCCTAAGTAGAAGTTAAGAGAGAGAGTAAGTGCAATATATGCTTGCATAGCTAACTACAGTCTTCTGGAGTAGTAAACTTTAGGAGTAAAGGCCTCTCCTTGAAGTATCTAGTTCATATACTATATAATAGCTTTACTTCTATTTATAAAAAGAAGAGGGAAGATATATAACTATTACCTAGACTAAATAGTAATACTCATATCCTAGCAATAATATAAAACTTTAAAAGGGCCAGAATCACTATACAACTTCTATTAATTCTGCATATTTTTATCATAGTTACATTTACTTAGAGCTAGTAGGAGGAGTGCTCACTCTATAATATTAGTTTTATGTATAAACATTATTATTTTTAAAGATATTCAGTCTATAACAATATAAAACTTTCAGTAATTGCCTTATATATTAAAACATTCCCTCTTGTTTTATATTATCAAAAACATATAGCAATTATAATCTGTTTAGAAATAATCCTTTTAATATAGAACTTCATAGCCCTTATATAAGGGATATATTATCTAAAGTTGTTATGCACTTATGTCTTAACTATTAGAATAAAAGTTTAATTATCTTAGTAGTATGCCTATTAATACAAAACTGTAACTAAGGTAAAGAGAGAGAGAGAGTATTCAGCTCAATTCATAACTAAACTACTAAGTAATCTAGCTACCAGGCCATCTACATACAGTTTGAAACTATACCATATTACCTATTTCCTCCTCTTGCCACAAAACCCAAAGGAAAGAGCTTAAAGGAAATATACACAACTGTGTAAGTATAGTAAACATGTGCCAATATATGGTCTCATGAAAAAAGCCCTCCTGTCTACTATTCATAGTGAGGTGAACCTTACAACAACTAGCTAATATACTCCCACAAAGAATATGGTATAGAAAATATAACAACATTAAAACTAGAAAAGAGAAAACCCAATTTTCCTATAATGCAGATACTTTTAAAATGAAAGATATAGAAAGTAAAGAGAAGAACTAAAGTCCTAGACACTGCCTATTATGACAGTCACAGGTTCCTCCTTCTAGGGCATACCAGTGTTTAAGCTTATATAAATGCCAGGTAGGAGGGATTCAATGCAGTATGCTTTCCCTCACAGTTTGTGTACTTAAGGACTATATTGTCACAAAGATATCTTTGTCATTTACAGTCACTATGTCTGCAGGTGTGCTTCAAGGTATGGTGTGCCTTAGTGCACATGTTACATCATAGCAGGTTTTTGTATCTGGCTTGATGGTGGCTAAATTACTAGTAGTTCAAGCAGTAGGTAGCTGAGTTAAAGGGAATACACTTTTCAACTCAGTGAGTATAGGTAAGGATGTTCAGTCCTTTTATGATATGCTATTTATTATAGTTATTGATGACCATGATGACTAAGGAGGATGCATACTTTCTAGTATGATCACCTTCTCAGAGCAACCATCATAAGGTTTATATGAGTATAACTCCCTTATTGAAGTATGCTATTTCCCTTTACAATATGTTCAATTTAGGAAGGGTGTTAGTGTAAGAGTAGGGGATGTTGGGTACCAATTACTTTACCTACCTATGATTTTTTCTAATAGAGGCTATTAGGAAGTTTTCCTTAATCATGACTTCAATTTTGTTACAATAAGTGAGCACCACTATGGCAGTGACATCTTCCATAGTAGTGAGAATTATCAAGTACCAGTTACTCTTTCAAATAGAGGTAATACAGCGAGGTGTGGGGGCTTTCACATCTAATAGGTTGTTATTTACGGAGTCCCTAAACTTAATTAGGTCGAAAGTGCTAATCTCAGAGGCAGTGGAGATAATAATTTCTTAATCTCACCTGGCAGGGTAGCAACAGTTACTGGTTTATGCAGAGAGAGGGGGAATGGAGGCTATGGCTTGCTTATGTCTTCACTTGATAACTGGAGCCTATGTGGACTTGGGCTGTGGGTCTGGTGGTGTTGTGGTGCTCATGGGGGGCACACTAGGGGTGACATTTACTTTAGTGATCTTTTTAACTTTTTTGGAGGTCTCCTTGGTCGCTTCTTTAATTTTCTTCACAGATTCCTTAAGGGCATTATTGGTGCTTACACTATAAAGGGTCTGTCTGACTTTGCTTACGTTTTCATCCATTGCAGCAACTTTTTCAAACATTGCTTGATATTATTGTACTATGGTACTATAGTTTACCATAATAGCACTCTGCTGATTCATGATTAATTCCAAAGCTTATGTGATTTTCAGGAGTGTTTCAGTGAGAAACTGCAGTGAGAGGGTTATATACGTAGCTTGTACCTGCAAGGAGTAGCGGAACTTAATTTTATTGGGGTGCTTCACTTTGAATATTGAGGGGGCACGACTGATGGAGACATCAGTTGAGATTTTTACAAGGTGGTCTACTTTGTATATAGCTTCTTTAGTAGAGGGGGCAGTAAGTAGGGAGGGGAGAAAAGAGAAGGAGGAGGAGGAGGAAGAAGACATCTTAATAGTTAATAAGCTTTATGTACTATGTATTAATCTCTATCTGAGAGCTAAAGATGAAGAATTATTGTATCAGTATTTGCAAAGGAAAAGACATAGTAGTGTTGTGATTTCAATTGCAAGATTAATAGACTCAAAGACGGCTAGGCTGTAACTAATATAAAGTAATGTAATAAAGGATCAGAGATTTCCTCTTGGTCACTATTTGCATAGGCAGGATGTTTATACAAACTTAATTGCCAGGACATAGCCATGATACAGAAGGAGCGAACTTGCTAAGTGCTATCAGGGTAACCCTTCATATGGCAGTCATGTAATAAATAAAGTATGCCACCTTATTGTTTATACTATAGTAGTAGATCACTAGCTAAAGACTTTTTTTTTTTCCTTAATTGTTATTATTCTTTCTTTTTTCTTTTATTCTTTAAATAAATCCCTTTTAATATTTTCTTGCTTTTTTTAACCTAGAGAGTTATGAGGAAAATAATAGCTATTTAACTTATAGGTATATCTATATACTTAAAAGTATGGTCAGGTCTATTCAGGATATAGGAGTTTAGCTAGATATAGTACATCAACATAAAAATATGTTTGTAACTTGGCAGTATATAAATATTTAATACATTACTTAAATTAGGAGAGAACTCAAGGACAGCAGTATAGAGGTAAGATAAATAGTTTTAATATAAGTTTTTTATATTTATAGATATTTATATTTTTATATGTAATAAACTGTGGTCATGTACTTTCCTACTTGTCATATTCCCTTTGTGTTTCCTATTGTTATTGGAGTTCTTTGGAATTCTGCATTACAAATCATGAAATGTCACTTGGCTATGTATAGTCACTCATGTTTAGCTATCTGCCTTGCAGAGGTCATGAGAACAGTGTTTAGATTGAATGACATAGGGGAAAAGGTTATGTACACAAAACAGGTTTTACAGAGACTACTCTAGAAGGGAGGCAGTGCTCTTGGCAGGTAGTATATAAGAAAAGGAAATCAGCGTGGTCCTGTATCTTCTTTTATTTCTTCTTGAGCGGAGGGTGGTGCAGTGGTATAGCCATCCTAGTGTCGTTGTATAGTAATACACAATGTCATAGGTTCAAATCCCACTCGCCTCTAAGTCTATACCATGAATTACCGGTTGGTTTTAGGTTTTATAGCTTCTGCAAATTTCCTAGACCATGCGATACTCCTAAGAAAGGTAATCAGTGATTTACCCTAGGCTCGCTTAGCAGGTTTAGCCTGTTATCATATCTATCATAAGTGAATGTAACTGATGATCATAATAGCTATATAAAGGGTTACCCTGACAGTGATTAGCGAGTTCGCTCCTATGTATGTGGATACATCTTTGCAATGAAGTTTTTGTACATACCCTACCCTTATAATAGTGACCAAAGGAAAATAAAATACCTTTTATTTCTTCTTTACGCATTATCTTAGGTATACACCATATGAAGGGAAATGCTTCTCCCTTAGTACACTATTGTATGGGCAGGGCATATACACAAACTTAATTGCAGAGACATAGCCACATACATAGGAGTGATCTCACTCAGCACCATTAGGGTAACCCTTTATATGGCCATTAAGGTCATCGGTGACATTTGCTTACAAGGACTGAACCAGTAATTAGGTAACCTTGCATGGTGAGGGAAAACTTGATTATGCTATAAAACCTACAACCAACTGGAAATTCATGGTATAGAATGAGGCGAGCAGGATTTGAACCAATGACATTATATATTACCATACAATGAAACCAGGAAAGCCATACAACTAGACCATCCTCACCTATACACCATAGGAATAAGGGTTATTCCAATAAACCTTCAGTACATTATTGTCTCACTCTGTGCGTACCTCTCAGGCTATCAAAAGAGTTGTATATCTTCTTCTATCCTGATTTACCCCCAAACCCCGATACAGACTAAGGCTTATTTGTATTGCTGAAGGAGTTATCCTTTACACTATACTGCATCTTTATAGAAATCATTATTGAAGAAGATACATAAGAGTTCAGGTAACATTGGATATCATCCCCAGTCAACTGGAACTTCCAAGAGATACCTTAGTTCACTATTAAGGAAATCACCAGGCTACTGTAAGATATTAACCTACTTCCTCTACAAGAACCTGAGGACCTTCAAGTCCCACCCCCTAGAAGAGGAATTGCAGAGTCCATTTCAGCCCAGAGGTCCAGGCTAGGCCAGCACAAAGACCAGCATCACAAAAGGTATTTCCTAAGGGACCGTTAAAAGCTTAGAATGTTCGGTGCAATGTATATAGTTAGAAAGTCAACCCTATCAACCACCACCTATGCTGTAAGATTAGGGGATAGCCAGAGTTCGAAAAGGTAACCAAGCTATAGTGAAAAAGAGTTTTCTGTATTAGAAACTGTGACGCGTAAATCCACAGATTCTTCTGTAAATACTATTGCTATGATGACTATTGGGATGATACAATCTACTTCAACAACTGAGTACCAGATACCACAAGTGGTAATAGTTACTCCAGACCTAGGAAAAGCTATAGTACTATGCTTATACATATGGTCAGATATTAATACTGCAGAAGCAAGTTTTCTGCTATATGAGGAATTGGAGGATGCTGACATCAAATTCCTGGAACATCCTAGGAAATCTAAGATTGACAACCTTACAGTTGAAGTCACTATTCTCCTAGACACAACCAGTACATAAGGAGAGTGAAAATAAGATTGTTCTCTATCTGTATAAGGACAATCTTATTGTGTTATATTAGAACCACCTCATCACCCCAGTCCAGCTAGACAAACTCAGAATCCTTCTACTCGCCATCATAGACCCTAGTATTGACAAGTGTCTAGCAGGAAAAAGGTATAGGCATTAGTCAATGTCTAATAAGGAAAAACTTCCAGACTCACCTGAGGATCCAGAAGAAGCATATACTATCCAAGGCCTAGAGGAACTTAAGTTCTTCTAAGATATATCTACAACCTTAATAAGGTCTAAGTAATCGCACAGTACCAAAGGATCAGAGACTGAATCAGAGAACACTATAATTGTAGTGTTGATAAACAACAAGAGGTTGAGGACCTAAGACAATAGCAAATGACAGATTAGCAGCAAATCAAAAGCCTCAAAAGGGAATGAGTACCAGAAAGTGAGTAACTTAAGCAACTAAGACAAGAATGGGTCACACTCCAGTTGCAAGTCAATACCCTACAACAAGAATTGGAAGAGGGATAACAGCAAAGACAAGGAATGCCTAAGCTTGCAAAGCTTGAAGATCCTGAAGTTTTTGATGGAAAGGATCATGTCCAAATAGACCTATTCATCACTAGGTGCATAGACACCTTCGAAGTCAATAAAGACAGGTTTGAAGATGAAGACTACAAGATCAATTGGGCCTCTTCATTCCTGAAGAGACCAGCACAAAAATGGTATATTTTCAGAAGGCTGAAGATTTCTAGGAATGGAAAAGCACATAAGGAAACCTAGACAACCTTTGAAGAAGCAGTAAGGAAGGCTTATGATAATCTAGACAAGGATAATACCTCTTACTAGCAGTTGGAAAACCTCAGATAGAAAGGAATGTGTCTGAGTATTGTGCAGATTTTGATGGTCTTGTATTCAATACCAATCTACCTGAAGATGACAGGATAAATATACTCCTGTTCAAGAAAGGACTGAAAGGAAAAGTCTATGAGGCCTTAGCCTACTAGTTAGATCTCCCTAAGATATACTCAGAATTTTCACAACTGTGTATCCAGTTGGAAAGTCAACTTGAGTCAATTCCAAAGAAGGAAGAGAAACCTTCAAACAAGCCCTAAAAAGAATAGTAGAGACAAAGCTTTAGGAAACAGAGCAAGTTCATCAATTACTGCCAAAAGGGATAGCCCCAGGAAAAAGAAAAGATCATGTAAGAAGAGAAGGATCACTGCAAAAAAAAAGGCTTCTGTTTTAATTGCGGAAAAAAGGGATATTACACCAAGAAATGTCCAAGGAAGGAAACCAGCAAAGAGTTAAAAACCACTATTGTGAAAATGGCAACTGTTACAATTTAGTTAGGAAACTCTAAGAGTTATAACTAGATGGTAGTATAGCTCTGAGGAAACCCTAGGGGAAAAGTCTTACCTAGAAAGCTGCTGGAACAGAAAAGTCAGAAATGTTTTCAGAAGGAGAACATTTGATAGTCCAAGCAACGTTAAATAACACTGTAGAGTATTATGCCCTATTAGATACATGGGTAACTAGTTTCATATTTATAGGTAAAACATGTTCATAGAGAAATAGTTTTAGTATGTTAAAATTACAGACCACAAGGAGCTTAACAGTTGTCGATAGAAGATAAGCAAGTAGTGGAAAAATCACTAAGGTCACATAAGTAGAAATCCAGGTTAGACCAAAGAAAGGACAAGTATTGTTCTACATCATGAAGTTAGTAGACTGTCCTATCCTATTAGGAATACAGTGGTAATAACACTATCAAGCCCAGTTATATTTCAAAAGAATTCAGCTCACCTTCATAGAAGAGGAGGGGCGAAGTAGAATCGATATTACTACGATTAGAGCTATACCCTTTCAAAAAATGGCAATAAGGAAAGACAGCAAGCTATATGCCATAAGTGTTACAGAATCCACTAAGGGAAGAGAGGCACCAGAAACAACACCACCAGGAAAGTTGGTACTAGAAGAGTACTAAGAATATTTGTGCCTCTTTAACAAAGGAAAGCAGACACTTTACCACTACATCGAAAGATCGATCATAAGATTCCACTGATCGAAAGAGGTGAACTGCCATGGTTACCTACCTATTGACTATCAGAGGTATAGCTACAAGAGCTAAGTAAGTACCTAAAAGAAAATTTAGCAAAAGGATTCATATAAGAGTTGTATTCTCTAGCTAGCATACCTATACTATTGGTGAAAAAGAAAGATGGATTACTCTACTTATATGTAGATTATTGAGGACTTAACAAGATCACAATCAAAAATTGCTATCCATTGCTATTAATCCAGGAAATGTTGGAATGGTTGAAAGAAGCAAAAATCTATACCAAGTTAGATTTGAGACAGGCATACAATTCAGTTAGAATTGCAGAAGGTGAGGAATGGAAGACTGCATTCTATACCAGGTATGGCCATTATGAGTACAAGGTTATGCCTTTTGGTCTCACAAATACACCAGTAACATTCCAAGCATTCATCAATAACATCCTGAAAGATCATTTGGATGTTTTCTGTATTGTCTATCTGGATGACATATTGATATTTTTGAAAAACCTGGAAGAGTACATTAGCCATATATAGATAGTTTTGAGGAAAATAGGGGAAAACAAAGTTTATTGCAAACCTGAGAAATGTAAATTCCATGTTGCACAAATAGAATTCCTCAGATACATCATCCCCCTATTAGGCATTGCCATAGACAACAAGAAGGTAGAAGCAGTACTAGGATAGGAAACACCAAAGTTAGTAAAGGATATTCAGATGTTTCTAGGATTTACAAACTTCTCACATTCTCAGAGTGGGAACGGCATATTGCATACTCGAAATTCCCAGTTCAAGTAATAACAGATTATAAGAACTTGGAATACTTCATGACCAAGAGAATGTTGAATTACTAATAGGTAAGATAGTCTGAGTTCCTGTCAAGGTTCAACTTCCAAATATGCTATTAATTAGGGAAATAGGGAGGAAAACCTAATTCTTTAAATAGAAGATCCAGAGATCTTCCTAGGAAAGAGGATGAATATCTTGCTTATCAGGAATAGATGATCATCTAACCCTGCAACTTGGACCCTATATTACAAGCAAGCCTACAGCTACATGTCCTCTTAGCAATGGTAGAAGTGGAAAGAAATCAAGATTTTGAGGAGAAAGTTAGAAGGTCTTATAATAAGGACCCTACTACAAAGTCTATTCTGTAGGCCCTACAGAAGGGAGAAAAGGTTTCAGGACATGTAGAGCTATCAGACTATGTGATTAGTAAAGGATTGTTATTGTATAACAACCTAGTCAATATCCCTGATGACCTAGACCTAAAACTAGAAGTACTCCAACAAAACCATGATCATATAGCCGCTGGATATCCTAGAAGGGCCAAGAAATATAAGTTAATAATAAGGAAATATTTTTTTGGCCAGGATTATGGAAGTACATCAGCCGATACATCAGCCATTATGAAGCATGCATGAGTGTAAAACCTGTCAGATATGCACACTTTAGCACTTTAAAACCCATGGAAATAACTGAGAAACCTTGGAATTGAATATCCATGGACTTTATAGTGGGATTACCAATAAGTAATGAGTATAATGCAATCCTTGTAATAGTGGATCACCTGACTAAAATGGCACACTACATCCCTACAACACAAAAAGCAATAAGCAAAGATGTAGCAACCCTGCACCTATATCATATATGGAAACACAATGGGTTACCAAAGGATATCACCTCCGACTGTGGTACCCAATTTGTTATATAATTCTGGAAGTCCCTGTACTAGAATTTAAAAATCAAAAGCAACCTCAGCACAGCTTACCACCTGTAAATAGATGGTTAGACAGAAAGAACAAACTCAGTTCTAGAACAGTATCTGTAGATTTATTGCCATTATCAGCAGGATGATTGGACATCTCTACTTCCCCTTCCAGAGTTCAGCTACAACAACTAAGCATTAGCAAGTATGAAAGTTAGCCTATTCTATATAAACTACAGATACCACCCATACTTTGCAATAGACATATACATTATGAGAAGGTCAAACAACACTGAAATTTTCAAGCATCTCACTACCAGACTATATAATACGCATAAATTATACAGGGCAGAAATCGCTTATACACAAGCAAGCTAGAAGGAGGTGGTAGATTAGTCAAGGGAACCATCACCTGTGAAAGAAGTTAGAGAAAAGGTTTAGCTGAATGCTAGGAATCTGCGCACTCAGAGGCCATCTAAGAAACTTGATCACAAAAGACTTGGTACATTCAAAGTTCTAACAAGAGTTAGAACTCAAGCATATAAACTCAAGCTCCCTTACTCTATGAAGATCCATCCAGTCTTCCATATCTCTCTACTAGAACTAATAAGCAAATATGAACCAGTCCTAGGCCATCAAAATCCTCCAGCTCCTCTAATTGTCATTGGAGGAGATTGAGAGTATGAAGTTGAGAGTGTTCTCAACTCTAAATGCCTTTGAGGTAGTGCTCTTTGCTACCTTGTCAAATGGATCGGCTACTATCAGCCTACATATGAACCTTCCTAGTACCTGAAGCACTCCCAGGAGCTTGTCGATGAGTTCCACCACCACTCCCCTAACAAGCCCAAGTTATAATGGAGATAAGGAAATGTTAGAAGTCTCCTTATCCCCTGAATTCTTTGCATATATCTTCAACTAGTATGGACAAATTTGCACCTCTCCTGAAGACAGTATAATAAAGGAGGAACCCCTTAAAGACCCTCCAGCATTAGGTCTTAAAACTGTAACAAACTAGAGTTGGGCACCGATCTCGTCCTAAGAAAGGCCCTAGCCATAGGAGCCACCACTTTATACTCCCTAGCTATGGCTCACCTTAGACCAATAATGGCAGAGATGGGAGGAATAGGTCTTACCACCTATTTCCCCCATATTACCCCTTGGTTTACTAGTGATTAAAGTGGACCCTGATAAACCTTATTAGCAGTATGTACCAATATCGAAAGTATCTACCAGTCATAGTGGATACACCCCCCTACTAGTACTAACAGTTCCTATTGATCCCCAGATCCTCGAGATCAAGGAAGAGCACCAACCTGAGGCACCACTTAAGATAGCTGAGAGTGATTCAACAGTATGCTAGTATTGCCCACTGATACCCTTACATATCTGGCTTGGAAATCTTAGGGAAAGATTGCGCTGGATAGTGGAGAATGTAAGAGATGAGTAGCTGAGGGAAGAAGTATTCCTAGCTGTCACAGGAGTTCTAGCTTAAAGAGGGGGATACTGTAATGAACCGTGGTCATGTACTTTCTTACTTTTTATATTCCCTTTATGTTTCCTATTGTTATTGGGATTCTTTGGAATTCAGCGTTATGAATTATGAATTATCACGCGGTCATGTATGGTCACTCATGTTTAGCTATCTGCCTTACTGAGGTCATGAGAATAGTGTTTAGATTGAATGATGTATGGGAAAAGGTTATGTAGACTAAATAGGTTTTACAGAGACTGCTCTAGAATGGAGGCAGTACTCTTGGCAGTTGGTATATAAGGAAAGGAAATCAGCATGGTCCTGTATCTTCTTTCATTTCTTTTTTATGCAGTATCTTAAGTATACACCTTAGGAATAAAGGTTATTCTAATAAACCTCCACCACATCATTGTCTCACTCTATGTGCACCTCTCCGGCCCTCAAAAGAGTTGTGTATCTTCTTCCATCCTGATTTCCTCCTAAACCCCAATACAGACTAAGGCTTAGTTGTAGTGCTAAAGGAGTTGCCCTTTACATTATAGCATCTTTATATCTTACCCCAAGTGTAACCTTATGCTAAAAAAACTTGCAATATAGTAGTTGCTGAGATTTTGTAACTGTATCTTTATTCATTTATAATATAATAGATCATATATTACAGAGATATTGCAATGGTAATTACAACTTTTGTACTTTATTCCATTATTAAGTAAATAATGTCAATAGTTCTGAAGTCAGCAAAAAAGTTAAACCATAAACCCTAGGTTATGTAGGTTTTATTGTACCCAAAAAGTCATTTATTAGTCATTTTAGCTGTTTTTTCTATTTGGTTGCAAGACACCCTTGGCATTTTTCACGGAAAAGCAATGGTAGAGACACCTTCAATTTGATGGATAGATGTTGGTGAATTGAAGGATAGGTGTTTGAGAGAGCTTGTGCCTTGGGGATGGAAGGAAACTAGTAAGAAGGGGTTATGGTAGGTGGTGTTGGGCGCAAAAGACACATGGATTGGGATTCAAAACATCTTTTTTTTTTTTTTTCTTTTCTACTCTAATGTTTTCTTGGTATAGCCACAAACCCTACCGAAACTAGGTATACCCTTGCTTTAGATGACGTCAATTTTTTAGCGCACAGCACAGAAATATGAACGAGAAATGAACGACAAATCGCGTGGATCCGTTTGTCAGCCATTACAGTTCTATACCAAAAACATCGCATAACCACCAACTGCTTATTATGATAAGTTCCATAACTGCGTTGCCTCTTGACTTTAGGTTTCTCTGGAAACCGCAAGTATGTACTCGTATTTAATCCATTAGAACCGTAATTCCGTAGTAACTCCCATCAGGCATAGCAGCATAACCCGCCGTATTATTGAGCAAAACAACCTGCAACAGAAATAATCAGCTCTGTCTTTGGCATTTCATCATTTCCCCCATAATGGCATCCCTAGCCCAAAGAAACGCGCAAGGGGATGGAGGGATGCATACGTTCCAAGACCCTTGAACATCACTTCTAGGCGTCAAAATAAATAGTACGGGCATATCTATCGCAGAAGGTTCGAAATAAATGCCCCGGCCATTGCATTGGCCGCACTGCAACCATTCATAGCTCCAGGTACCCGCTAGGCCATCCTATTGTATATTAGCATTTTACGGTGCTATGGATGAGAGTACGATAAGCAGAAGTGTGGGATATGTACTTGGACGGAGGTATCGAATGTGGGGGTAAATATATTGGGGTCGCTGGTCGGGACCACTTGGAGTGTTGCGTTATCGCTTGCTCTTTTGATAGCGCCTGCGTCGTCCAGATACTATAGTTTTCGAGATATCAATACGGTTTCCAAAATAAATATTGAAAAGATGCGGAAGTTATGCTATGAAGGTTCTTCAATGGTAAAAATGGTGGAGTTATCCCTAGAGAATACTCACAGCTTCAAAGCCCGCCGCACCTGCCGTATAGTTGAATACAAACGCCTCATCCAATAGCTCAACAACTCCAACATAACGAACAGGAGCATTGAAATGGTTCCACACGTAAGGTTTGAAGTTGATAATGTCACGTGCTTGAACGACGGAGGTCTCGGGAAGTGGTTTGGCGAACGAGCTTCCGAGGAATTGGAGTCCGAGAAAAATGGTGCTGAGAATTTGTGCCTTCATCTTGCGAGAGTGTTCGAAAGTCGATGAAAATTTGGTTAGACTGTTGAGTTGGGAACGGTTGAGTTGACTGTGGAAGCAGGGTTCGGAGAGAGGAAAGCAAGAACTTAAATATGCGGATTCTGCAATTCCCTAGGCCGCAAAAGGGGGGGGGGGGGGGGATCCCGAACGCTTCGCACCTAGAATCCAACACGACATACAAAAACACACAACTTCCACTTTACCTACAGC
>JABYPW010001819.1:0-13526 GCA_016880775.1 Phymatotrichopsis omnivora | reverse complement strand
GAGAGAAAGAGAGAGAGAGAGAGAAAACTAAATGGCAGAACAATTAGAAAATACGCTGAGAACTTCTTGAATATACTTCAATCCTGTTTCTACCACCGAAGCCCTGTCTCCAAACCCGCCCGAACCCCCAAAACCATCCTCTAAACAGGTTAAACAATTTACCACAAGCTGCGCCATGGTATCGCCGACAGCGGCTGGCAATTCTGTTTTTGCTAAATCGACAAAAACTTTTTGAACAACAGTAGGCCTTTTTACCATCCTTGAAGTCTCTCCCTTGTACTTTTCATCAACAAGCTCCAGCCCAATTGCCCTCTCTTGATATGTCTGGCTAATCTGACCATTTTCCTTCACAAAGGTCTCCCAAAGAAATATTTCCAACATGCAAATACCAAGGCTGTATATATCGTGACCCATACAATATTCGTCCTCCGGCCTAACTCCCTGACGCTTTGGGTGCTGATATATCCCACGCTTCCAATCGTCCGAGCCCACAAGGGAAGTGGCCTCTCCGAGCTTGCGAACGAGTTCCCAATTCGTGAGAAGGAGGGTACTGAGATGTTGGCAGCCGGGTTGGCCTCCCGCAATGCCCTTCGGGGCTATGAGGATAATGTTCTCGGGACGAATATTTTTGTGAACGAGTTTGAGATTATGGGTATATAAAACCGCCTTCGCTAACTGGTTGCAGATATTCAGCCGGTAAGTTAAAGAGGGAATTTTGACTGTCGAGTCGAGAAGGAGATCGTGGAGAGATCGAGGGCGGTCGTTATAGGGAGGGACCGAAAAAATAAGTTCGTAGGAAAGGCGACAATGGGCATTTCGATAACCGACAAGTTTCGGAATTCCGCTCCGGGGCTCCGCTTTGATAAGCTTTGCTGCAAGGTTCTGGATATCCTCATGGACCTTATCGCTGGGTTCACGATCGTATTTTCGGCCTTCGAGAATAAAGTTTCCTATACCAGATATATCCCTTCCGGCTTCGCAATTTTTGAGACTTCCTTGCGCGATGAAAATCTTCGAATTGGGAAGTGCGAAACCCGGTGGCGTCGGGCTGTCTTCGCCGCCGACAATTTTAAACTGGGCAGGCGATAGGAGGAGAACGGGTGGGACCATTTCTCTGTGAATGTGTATATTGTTAATCAACGACGAAAATTCCTTCTCTTGCTTTCGGAGGCCTCGAACGACCTTCTGTATCGCTGATTTTCCGCCGAAGACATAAGCAAAACGATCGCAACTACCGTCACTCTCGAGGTATCTATTCAGGAGTCTATCCGCTTTAATAAGGTTGGTTTGAAGCTTTATGATGCACTTGTTGAGATTGGCTTTCAACGAGTCGTCGACATTTGGATCGTCAATGGCGACGGCACCATTCTCGAGGTTCATTTTCAGCTGCCCGCTGACCAGGCCGACTCCGAACTCCCTTAGATCCTTGATGGCCGACGGGGCTTCCTTGAAATCATCGATTTTTTCGACGATGTATCGTCCGGATTTAATCGACAAGTCGATAACTCCTGGAACGGCTAGGCCGAGGCCTGCCATTGCTAAAACTGTCTCCATATTGCTGGTGATGTCAACGGAACCCATCCTACTATTCCGGACTGCGAAGCAATGAACATACTGGTCAACTTACTTCCGGCCTCAAGAACACACGGGCTATTGACTTTAAAAGAATGAGGATGTTAGTTGTATATGGGCTGAGGCCCGACACTTGCAATGTAAATTCATACATACATACACGTAGTAAGCAGCTCGGTGAAACACGTTCTACTGCGTGTAACGTTGGCAGAACATGCATTTTTTCGACACCGACCAATCACAGCAAGCGGGGCTATGAAAGGAGGCGGCAAAGGAGACGGTCCTCAATAAGCAACATGCATGCCACACATTCTCGCGGGGGAATTGCACCCGAAAAAACTGAAATAGAGGAAACTGCATGTACTAGTACTCTATTTTACGTATATACCGCCTCAAGATTCAACGGCTTTATCCCTATCAGCATCATAATTCATCACTCGCATTTCGTTTAGCATCCGGGTTGTACCGACTTCAAGTATATGCTAACGCTAGTTGGTGGAAAAGGCTACAAAACCCCAGTCCCGCCGCTACATATGTATGACTCGCGCTTTGTTTTGACGCTAACCTACTTCAATCGCCTCTAAACCCCCAGCCGAGACTACGGCTCCACTGGCACTGGGTGCTGCGCCCTGCTTAAATTTCGTCCAGTTATCTAGAGACATGTCATTCTACCATATTATATTACAGACGCTTACTCTCCAACAGCCTTGCTTCAGCCTCAACTCGCGAAGAATAACATACGATTATAGTGCATGATCCTCCCGCTGCTTTGCATCAGTTGAAGGAAGTTATTTCTTGATACATATTGGAGACCTTCCCCTCGTTCCAACGAACCAGTTTGGAAGGGTTGACAGGGGTGTTTTGAACAGGTAAGACATCGAAGACCCACTTTCATGCATTTCCAACTTGGAAATCTGGACGAAGGGGGGGGGGTCTTCCAACTTTCTACTTTGGAAAACAGGGGTGTGATGCATAGAAATAGTGCACAGGCTAACCGAAAATGTGTAAACGTATGCCGTGTAATGGAGTCTAGGACGTGTGAGGTATAGCGGCGACGGAATTCGATGGCTAGAGAAATGGAGGGCACAGACATTTACCTCAGTCTAAACTAGAAGTTTAGAAAAGGAATCGAATGCGAGGAGATACAGGGTCTTCCAAGCGTTTAGTGCCTCCGATTCCAAAGCACCACTTTTTTTCTGCTCCTATTTAGAAGCTCGGCGGACCGTCGGCCCACGCCACAGATGTGCTTCGGGGTTCGGCCTCTTGCTACGCCACGCAAAACACGTAAGAACGTAGAAAGTAAATATTACGTGTACGAGTACATATATGTATAGCAAAAATGAATCACTGATTGCCGAGCAACAGAAACATCTTGGCAGCGGGGCCGCAATATGTAGCCTTCCAGCTTTGGTATGACTATTGCGCACACCCCAGCCTCGCTCGTTCGAGTATAATATACAAACAAATTACTACAAATAAATAACTAAGCTTGCCTTACCTAGTGAAGTCCTTGGGAAAACGTTTAAGCCACAATATATGTCACAAAGTTTGTACTCGAAGTACTGCTGTGGACAGTCAAGGACCTAGCAAACTTGAGATAGTAACTGCGAGCTTCTCGACATTAGCTAGGTAACAATCAATCAAAACCTCGGAAAGTAGGGCAATATCTTGCATTGAGTTTAGGGCAAATCATGGATCCAATTTTACAAGAATTGTACTTAGCCATAGTCTATTCGAAGAAATTCCGAAGTACTAGTACATGTACGAGTACTTGGCTTCACCACCACCTATATCTTCTCCGAACAGCTTCGATCTCTTGGGCCCAATGATAATTTGTTCTGGGTTCTAACACAAGTTTCATCTATAGGCACTACAGAAAGACTAGCAACATGACCTTGGGGTTGGGGAAGGGGCTCTGTGCGTTAGAAGAATAACAAAACACAACTTCAATTCATAGGCACAGGCGAGAAAAAAGCTATCCACCATGGCATTTCCGATAGATACTATCCCCCGGGCCAGGGTAGCGCCAAAAGTTGCTTCACGCGTTATTTTGCGTTCATGATCGCAGAAAGACCATCTCCTTATGGTTCCGGCGGTGCCGGCAAACTGGGCTTCTTTACTCTGGGTATGTAGCTATCATAAGAGCATACGTGTCCAGGTAGAGGAGTCGCTACGAGCGCGAAGGATCAAAGTAAAAAAAAAAAAATATCACGAAAACGGGTGCAAAGCCTATATTCTTTCTCTACTCTTTTATCTATGCTCTCTGCAATATGCCTTCTCTTTCTCGTATGCGAGGTTTGTAATTTGTAGTTAAAATATTAAAGTGTCTTTCTAATACTTATAGTCCAGGACGCTCTAACATAGCTTTGAATTATAGCGATTTTTTTTTACTGGTCGTATCCATGTCACGGGTTTCCGTAGTCGCTCCAAGTGATAGGTTTATATAAAACGGAAGGCTGGAAGGATGGTATGTCTTGGCACGGGGCGAGGTAAGCACGCCCTTCTGCAACATCTTGGTTGGAGAAGGAGCGCGCTACGCGTTGGAGTTCCGTTGTTGTTTATCGTCGTTTTTGTTCCGATTTCGTCGTTAGGTTTTCATAGTCAATAAAAAAATCACCATCACAGTGCGTGAAAACACTTCTTCTCCAATTTCCATGTTTGAATTTTGCCATAGCGGCTACTATCAGCATTCACCAAACCCTCCGACTGTATAGCTGAGCGCAACTGTGAGCGGTATCTCGATAGCTTTTCAGCAACTTTCCCACGTTATTTCGCGGTCTGCAAAAATCTGCATCAATTCGCTCGCATGTCGAACAACATTGAAACTATCCTTGGTAACGTAGAGCTTGGATTAGCCACCCCAGGATTCATCGATGTGATTATCAAGTTCACCGAAACCATCATTAGAAAAATCGACGGCTACAAGCGAGCATCGTCGGACTTGAATAAACTTCGGAAATTTGGACTCGGCATAGTCAACGGCCAAATCAAACTCTTACTGGAGAATGGTGCGACGGCTATGAACGATCCCGATATCGATAGCAATTTGAAAGCAAGTCTCGACGTCTGCGCCGTCAAGCTTCAGATCGATCTCAAAACCGTAAACGAGCTGCTGGATAAATACATCAAGAAAAATAGCAAATTCGATCGTCTGGTTCACGCTCTCGGTAGGAAATCAGAGATCGATAAGGCTGTTCGGAAACTCCGAAAGCAGGAGAAGGAATTCGCATTGCTCGTAAATAGCATCGACATCCACAAAGGGCGAGCTCCAGCTCGACTCCTGCTAGAGTCTGACCAATTTGAGATTGTAGGGGGAGAAACCTCCGAAAAACCCGGTGCCGCACTCCCACATTCGAATATCTTCCTCGTGGAGGGAAATCTCAGGAACTGCGTGGTCGGAAGGGATATATCTGGTATAGGAAACTTTATTCTTGAAGACCGGAGATGCAACGACAAAATAGAGAACGAAAAGGATATCAAAATCCTTGCCTCAAAACTTGTTAGAGCGGAGCCTCACACTGGGATCCCGAGACTCGTCGGTTATCGAAACGCCAAATTTCGCGATTCCTATGAGCTTATTTTCGCAATTCCTTCCGGCTTTGGCCGTCCTCGATCGCTACACAGTATCCTTCTGGACCCGGCAATCAGATCAACTTCGTTGGTTTACCGATTTGATATCTGTAGTCAATTGGCAAAGACTGTTTTATTAACCCACAAGCTTAACATCGTTCACAAAAACATTCGGCCGGAGAACCTTATTCTTTTACCACCGAAAGACGTTAACGCAAACGAACTCGGTTACCAACACTTCAGCACCCTCCTTCTTACAAACTGGGAGCTTGTCCGAAATGCCGAGGATCTCACTCGCTTCGTGGGCCACGATGATTGGAAACGCGCGATATATCAGCATCCAAAACGTCAAGGACACTGGGTGGAAACTGAATATAACATGCTCCACGACATATACAGTCTTGGTGTCTGCATGTTGGAAATCCTTCTTTGGAAAACCTTTGTAGAGGAAGATGGGATTAGTCAATTATATCAAGAGAGGGCAATCGCGCTTGATTTGGCTGATGAGCAATTCAGAGGAAACACTCAGGCGATGGTCAAGACGTCTTCGGTCGTCCAAAAGGTTTTCGTGGATATAGCGAAGACAGAGTTGCCAGTCGTTGTCGGTGCTTCCATAACGGAGAATGTGGTCAATTGTTTAACCGGTGTGGAAAATGTTTTTGGGGAATTGAGCGGGTTCGGTGACCATCTTTCGGCGTTAGAAGCAGGAACGAAGTATATTCAGCGTATCATCAGCACCTTTGATGTGAGGCTCTATTACTTCCTCCATGCGACTATATCGCCGAAAACATGGTCAATTTCGGCATTTAAGAATACAGACTTAACATTGATTGCGTGTC
This sequence comes from Phymatotrichopsis omnivora, assembly GCA_016880775.1. Taxonomy (NCBI): domain Eukaryota; kingdom Fungi; phylum Ascomycota; class Pezizomycetes; order Pezizales; family Rhizinaceae; genus Phymatotrichopsis; species Phymatotrichopsis omnivora. Next base: position 7,545 of record JABYPW010001819.1, on the reverse strand, counting down.
GCAGGACCTGCGACAGAGATACAATGCCGAGAACGGTGATTCACTGCCGCAAGACTTGCCACTGGTATACCACGAAAACGATGAATTCAGAAAAATCCGGTATCTCGGACGGGGATCATTTGGAGATACATGGTTGATCAAAAGCCAATCCAGTGGGGAGCAACAGCTCGTCTGTAAAGAGATTTTCTATGAGGATGCCCGCCGTGGAGCTGTATTAACGGCGATCAAGCAAGCATGCCCTTTGCATAAGATACCAGCTCACCCGAATATCGTTCGGTTCACCTCCTTCCAATATGATGAATCGAATAACAGGGCTCGACTTTATATGGAATATTGCGACGGAGAAGACTTATCGAGCTTTATCAAGGATGTCAACGCGTGTGTTCTTACCATCTGTTTATCATTAAATGGATTAATAGTTCTGCACTGACATGGTGAAAAAGCGGAGAGGGGTCTTTGACGGAAGATACTGTATGGAAAATTATCTTTCAAATGGGCGCAGCACTTGCATATTTGCATCACGGGCTTGCCGTTGACGAGGATAACTGTTTCTTCGTAGAAAAGCGCTGGAAAGCAATCCTGCACAAAGATATAAAACCCGAAAATGGTAGCATTTCGTATCGCACTGTTTCCGTTGCATATCCTTAATTCTGACATGGCTCTCACTATAGTGCTACTATCAATGCCATCTCCCGGTGGAGAAATTATTGCAGTGAAATTGCGTAACTTTGGCCTCGGTAAATTGCATGCACTGATACAATTGAGTGGATATGAGGCACCGGTATGTAATATTATTTGAGTCTGGCTTTCAGAAATCCAAACTTTGGAAATTAATGTTTCGCTAGGAAATTGCACGGGATGATCCAAAATGGTCTTTAAAAGCAGATATATATTCCCTAGGACGTGAGTTGTTTATGACTTGCTGCACAAACATATTTATAATCTATTTTTTTTTATTTTTTTTTTGAGTCAAAAGTGCGAGGGCTAACTTGCTGCTTTGTGTTGAACAAGGAACGATTGAGAAACTCTCAAAAAATTGTGGTTTTGAAGCCGTCGATAACCTTGTTCGCAAATGCCTGTCGGAAGCACCTGAGAGCCGACCTAGCAGCCTCAATATTCTGGAGATCGCCGGACGTCGAATCAGCGCCGCCATTCCCAACAGCTCCTGCATCATTAAGGGATGGGGAGAATGCATGTTTTCAACAATCGTTGATGTGGGGGGCATCCAAACTCCGGAAGGGGTGGACCAAAACCAGCCGGTTGAAAGATTGAAGTTACTCATTGAAGACGGTGGTGACTTGAACATGTGCGCGGGCCCGGCCGGAAATACACCAATACACGTTGCAGCAGAGACTGGAAATGTTTTATTGGCGCAGAGGTTACTGGAACTCGAGGTAAAGGTGGATACCGTTAATGACAATGGGCAGACTGCTTTGATTTTAGCAGCGGAGAAAGGAGACAAAAAATTAATGGAGCTGCTACTGGGCCGAAATGTTGATTTGGAAGAATTGACGGGGATATACAACCTTGCTACAAAGTATCGGAACGAAGGACGTCTGGAGGAAGCGAAGTGCATGTTTTTACAGGTTATGGAGGCGAGAAGAAGAGTGTCTGGGAAGGACCATCCAGATACCTTAGTTGCGATGGAAGGTCTTGCTGCAACTTATGATCGCCTAGGAAAAGCGCAGGAGACGGAGGATATTTATTTGCAGATTGTGGAATTGAGAGAAAGAGTCGTCGGAAAAAACCATCCGGAAACTCTGGCTGCAATGGAAAGCCTTGCAAGGACTTATTTCCGCCAAGGACGTCCAGAAGAGGCAAAGTACATTGTGCTGAAAGTCTTAGAAGCGAAAAGCCTAGCAGGATTGCCTAGTGAGAATGATAAAGTTCCTAACGGAAGGGTGAGATATAATGATGCAATATTTGACAAGGTTATTCGTCTGGGGCGTGGAACGTTTGGCGAGGCATGGTTGATTCGAAATAAATCCAACGGAATGCAATTAGTTTGCAAAGAGATGTTCTTCGGGGATACCCGCCTTGGCGAAGCCGCTATAAAGGCTATTAAGCAAGAACGCACTTTGCTCGAGATATCAGCGCACCCGAATATCGTTCAGTTCATTTCCTTTCAATGGGACGAATCGAACAACAGAGCACGAATTTATATGGAATATTGCGACGGAGGTGATCTGACAAAGTTTATTGATGATGCCTCTGCGTAAGTCTTTCGTGACCGCCGCGTGGGCTGATATTTGACACTAACATTAAAAGAGGCAAGAAATCACTGACCCAAAACATTGCATGGCAAATTGTCCATCAACTAGCTGCAGCACTTGCCTACCTACATCACGGACTTACAATCGACGCCGAGAAAAATCGGTTCTACGCAGAAAAATCCTGGAAAGCAATTCTTCACAGAGATATAAAGCCCGGTAATGGTATGTTTATATACCGTATCGTTATCCTGCCATTCGTAATGTCCAACATTTTTCTGATAATGGACGTAGTGCTGGTGTCAAAAATAGCTGATGATGGAATTAACATCAAACTATGTGATTTCGGGCTTGGAAAACTATATGTGCCGGATGCGAGTGGAACTTATGTTGGCACACCTGGATATAAGCCACCGGTATATATTATTAAAGTCAGCAGTTTCGAGAATCAGTACCCGGAGGGCTAATAGTTACCTAGGAAATCACACGAGATGATCCAAAATGGACTTTAAAGGCGGACATCTATTCCTTGGGTCGTAAGTTCGAGATGCGTACACGTTTTTTGTTTTTTTCCGTTGGATGTACGGGGACTGACTTGCCCGTTTGCGGTGAACAAGGGACAATCGAGAGGCTATTAGAAAACAATAGATTTGAAGCTATAGATGACCTAGTCCGCAAATGTCAGTCAGAAGTCCCTGAGGACCGACCTAGCAGCCTCAATATTCTGGAGATAGCCGGACGCCAGATCAGCACCATTTCCAATAGTCCTTGCAGTATTCAGGGTTCGGAAGACTGCACGTTCTCGACAATCGTTGGAGTCGGAAGCATCCAAACTCCCGAGGGAGTGGACAAAAATGAGCCGATCGAAAGACTGAAGTTACTCATGGAGGACGGGGGCGACCTGAACATGGTAACGAAGGACTCGACTGGGAATACGGCATTGCACGTTGCGGCGGAGACGGGGAATCTTTTGCTCGCACAGAGACTACTGGATCTCGGAGCGAATGTAAATGCCGTTAATTGCAATCAGCAAACTGCTTTACTTTTAGCCATGGAGAAAGGCTACCAAGAGTTAGTGGCGTTGTTCGTGGAAAAGGGAGCTATGTCATAGCGAGATACTTTGGCGATTTTGGACGGGATTGCAAGGATGGATTTTTTTTTTTTTTTTTTTTTTTTTAAGGGACGGAGATTGTCCTATATTCTGTGCGTCCAATATTGATGTATAGCTTACTTACACCGAAGTTTAAAATCTCAATAATCTTTTTTTTTTTTTTTAAAAAAAAAAAAAAAAAAAGGTCGGGAGAAATTCGGTTATTTGAATTACAAGCCATCACTCGATGACTGATTGCCAATGTTTGTTCATCAGTATCTAAGCCCGAAAGTTTACCTTCACTTCCCACTTACCAAGCCATCTTGCAAGTCCTAATAGTGCCAGCAACTGGGGAAGTGAATTGATTCCAATAATGGCGATATGTAGACCTCAAACTTACTGCCACCGAAGCAAACCCATTATCCGAGAAAAAGAAAAGTCGGAATGAGTGCACTCTTATGTAAATATATATATATATATACCAGTTTTCTCCGCGTTTGGAAACTGCGACGAAACTGTTCGATCCTTTTTTTGTCGAACTAGCAAAATTGTTTTTATCAGACGGGTTGCTCAATACCTTTCTTTTCCTCAATGCCACATATTCAGCGACGCTTGATGCACGTGCGACCTCTCCCTCGGTTCCCTGTTTTACATGACAATTCGGCTTAGACCAACATTCTCCCTGCACTCGCAAAGCCAAAAATGTTCGGAACGTTCCCGGGGCAGCTTACTAACCAATTGTTCCCACCACTTTGGCTCATCCGCGTTGATGACATCAGGGACGGAACAACATTACTCCGGCGACCGTTGAAGCTATTCGAGTGATACTGAATGACGCTGTATCACATACATTCCATTCCCTCCATCTCTACTATCCCCACATCTAATTCCACTACTACCCAAACCCGCAGAACCCCTCCTACAGTGGCAACGAGATAATATTTTCTACAATAGCTGAGATACATATACTCAATTCAAACGCCTTCAACTCCTGCCACCACCTCTTTACAATAAAAATCCACACTCCATGGCAAGAATCTAGACAGTATCACTAGCGGGATCACAACCCCTCACTCGCATCTAAATTGCCCCAAGCAGCTTGACTCAAAGCTCAATTATATTCCCTCCCCACTCTGAAATTTTCCCCACAGCCTACAATTAATGCTAGCGCTTTACTATACACCCATCCAATGCAATCTTCGATTTTCATCTTAATCAAAAAAATGAAAGATAATAAAAATAAAAATAATAAAAAATAGAAAATTCAACGAGTGACTCCACAAACAAAACAAAACAAAAATCCCACTGCAAAAATCACAAACGCAAACACGCAAATGCAACACAAATGAAAATCTTAAAATCTTAAAATAAAAATTAAAAAAGTAAGCAATTAAACAAATAAACAAATGAAAAAACAAAGGACTACAAATTGCACGAGTGACCAAATTCGACTACTACAACAGAAAAAAAAAAAAAAAAAAAAAAAAAAAAAAAAAAAAAAAATCGTAGTAAGAACAAAGGAAAGAAACAAAAGAAAAAATAAATATGTTAATAAACACTCTCCCTTCTAACCAACCTCCCATCCAAATACCATCCCTTTCCCACAATCCTCAAATCCTCGGGGAGAATAAGTGACGACAAATAACCATACCTCGAAACCCTCTACCTTCGCGATAAGAAAAAAAAGAAAAAAAAAAGGAAAGATAAACGGAAAGATGAAAGAAAGATAAAACAACCTGAACCTTTTGAAGAAAAAAAGAAGAGGAAAAAAACAAAAAAAAAAAAAAAAAATGCAATTCCGTGATGTAAGGAAGAAAAATAAAAATTACGACTAAGAGAACAATATAACCTAAAAAAAAAAAAAAAAAAAAAAACCCTCTAGTGTTTCAATATTCCTCTCTTGGTTTCCTTCTACTACCGTCCCGGATTGCCTTCCTCACCATCTTCCTCTCTCCTTCCCTTCCGCTTTCCCTTCCCCTTCACGAAATCCAAAATCATACTCAAGCTTTGACTCCTGCTCTTCCTTCTCTTCCCCTTTGCCCTCTCCTCTCCTGTTTCCGCCTCCGCTTCTTCTGGCTCTTCTGGTTCTTGTTCCGCGAGCATGGGCTTCTTTGCTATGCTTCCAGCCCTACTCCTGGCTCTATTCGCCGAAGAATCACCTTGCCTAGGAGATCCTATCGAATCATCGATGAGCTTCCCACTCCGAGATTTCTTTACCTCCATTTTTTTCCCCTTGTCCCGGAGATTCTGGAGCGAACCGCTAACATGATCCGCAATGACACCTTGCAGCTGGTATCCTGCGACGATGGGGCCCGGGAGCAGCGACATACTTCTGCGGTGCGAGGGACCAGTGTGGGCCGGAGTGGAGCGGGGAGTTTGCATTCCGGAGGCTTGCGGGGGAGAAGTTGATATAGCGGGTTGATGTTTCGGCGGTGACGAAGCCTGAGAAGCAGGAACGGAGCCATCTGTTAATACAGCGACCGAACTCGAGGATATTCCCCTTGGACTCATTGGTGGCCGGAAGAGAGAATGCGTTTCTCTATTCGGAATCTGTTGGGGCGGCCTTGTGGATTCTCGAGTGATATATGCCGGACTCGATGCGACGGTTGTAGCGCCATCTGAAGCAGCGGGTCGTCGCCAATCAGGTCTAATTTCCTGGCGGGGCGAAAAGTCCTCGTCTTCGCTATCATTTATGAGACTTCCCTCCTCCAATCCAATCTCGTCTTCTACGGGGTCCTTCTGGCCTTTACGGTCCGTTGTGATCAAATAGACTCCCCAGAAAGTAAGGCTGCACCCGAACGCGAACTTAACCAGGTGGTCCAGGCCCATAGTTTGGAAATCTCGGTAGAGAATTGCGGATCCGACAATGACGGAAATGGTGAAAAGGACGAATTGGGTCGGGATGACTTGGGTCGAATCGAATCTCTGCAGCGCTCTGTTGACATATTTGATCTGAAGAATCGCGGTGGTGATGAGGACAAAGCCGAAGAGGTAGGCGATGGGGTAGGTGAAAATGTGGTAAAAGGACGACGAAATCAACGAAGAAATTCCCTTGGTGGAGAGGACGGTGTAGCCACCTATTCGATACTGGGTTAGCAAAATGTCCCGAGATGCAGGATGGTGGGGGGATAATTACCGAAGAGAGCGACGAGGCCAAGATCGATAATGATGAGCTTCTGTCCGTATCGGGAAGAAAGGTACATCAAGCCTACGATCATGGCAGAGGTAATACCGAAATAGATTTCGAAGGGGGTTTGGGAGATTGCTCCCAGAATCTCGCCAGGGCCGAGCTATATTTCTGGAATCAGCAAACACCTAATCAGAATTATTCAGGTTATAAAAAGCGACCTACCTTGGTCTCCTCTTTTTCAGCACTCCACACGACTGTCACCGCGCCGGCAATACTGACCACCACTCCTATCAAATCCCGCCCCCTAAACGGTTCCTTGAGCATTACCGGCGCAATTACGCAGTTGCTGATTAAAGCCACGACTCCCAGCGGAGAGACGATGCTCGCTGGGGCAAATCCATACGCCAGGAAATTTCCACACTCGCCGAAAAACATCAACACGAGACCGGTCCACCAATACGGTGAGCGGAGGTACTTCTGGTCGGTCCGCGGAGCCAAATCCTTCTCGCAGGGAAGGAGCATGGAGGTTTCGTCTGGCGGGGGCGAAGGAGGGAATTCAAAGTTGTCGGAGGAGTGCTCGCAATGCTGTACAACACATGCCCGGAGCTCGTCGAGGTCTTCGTCGTCCCGGACATGTCCATTTTGGCAACTGCTTCTGCCCAACAATGGTCCCGCCTCGTCGTAGTCGCCCTCCTCTTCCACCCTCGATACCACTCGCTGCAAACCGTTCCCGGAGATTTTTTTTCTGCTGTTTTTCCGTTGAATCTTGCAGGTCCGCTTTTGCCGCTCGCTCTCCCGCTCGAGGCGTATGTGTGCATACTTTTGAATGTTGAGGGCCAGACTGATGAGGATGTTGCCGCAGATGGCGACAACGATGCCGATGAACGAGGACCAGCGCTTCAGATTCTCCTCGGGGTCGTCGGAGGAAAAGGCTGCAACAAACCATTGCAGGGGGTCCACGGTGAATGCGGGAGCTGTCGTTGCTGCTGGTTCTGACGGAGACGACGAGGATGGAAGGAGAGTGAGGGACGTGGAGTGGGGGTCTGCAGCGGAGGGCGGCGGCATTGAGAGAGTGGTCTGCAAGGAGTGCATGGCGATGGCAGAGGAATCGGGGG
>JABYPW010001818.1:0-13532 GCA_016880775.1 Phymatotrichopsis omnivora | reverse complement strand
CTCTCAAAATCAATTTTTGAAAATAAGCGAGAATAGAATCAAGGGCGAGCAACTTACGTTTCTTTTTTACATTTCTTCTTATCCCATCAGCGTTAAAATCAAAAATATTAGCGTCCCCACCTTATTTTTGCTTTTTCTATTCCGCTTTTTTGTTCCTTCGGTAGACCCATAATTGAGCCTCATTACAACACCCGTTCCCTCTCTTTATCCCCCTTATGATGCTAATTTTGCCCCATCTTTTATCGGTATTAGGTTTCTTCGACAAAGAAGTGTTTCGGTTTCTAGGCTTGTGAGGAGGCATTTTGTTTGAATTTCAAAAAGATTTATTTGGAGAGATGATATGGTTCACAAAGGCCGCGGGGGAAAGGGTTCGAAAGAAATTCTTTACAAAAGGAACACTATCTGTCACAGCTATTGCACGAGAAAACAGGGTGGATAACATTAACACAATTGAAATTAGACCAAGGTGCTCGTGTTGGCACGTTGCTAAAAGAAGTTGGTTGTTTTAGATCCCTGTGTGATTCAAAGAATTAGACAGAGAATTGATCTTGAGAATTGGAAATTTTCAATTCTGCCAAGGCACGCTCCCAGCGTTTAAACGAGAATTGAAGCTGAGAATTGAAGTTGAGAATTATTAGGTGTGAGTCCCTTTATGTCTAGTAAGGTAAGTATGCCATAATTTGCCGCTAAGTGAGCAGGAGTACATGTATGTATTAAGTACAGAAGAATCAAGTGGGTTTATCTTTCCATTGTTTTCTATATGAATGAAACTACGTCGAGTGTGAGAGCATTCTAGTATACTCTTCACAATTTATTCTAGCTTTATCTAGGATAACCATGGGTCCTATCTTACCTTGGATAATACAGTCCTTCATACTATTTGATGTTCTACCACTCATGAAAATAATAGCTCAAGGTATCTATACTTATAATATGCAAATATGAATTCATAACTTATAAATGCACTGTACCCTTGTCCTAGAACCTAGCTCTATGTTATATTCGTTCAAAATCATACGATCACAATCATCGCAAGCCCAGTCTTTCTACTTCTGACATTATGCAAGTCCATTGACCTTATAGCCTTTATTTAATTACATCTTTTTTACAGCTCGGTATTTTTAAAGTTATCCATGGAGAGAAGTTTCTTTCTAGTACTCCTTTCTAACTATTTAATTAGTATAGTGCTGAGGTACATGTACATAGGGAGTTATTTTCCAAATAAATATATATCGATAGTGAAATATACGTCCCAGGTTAAAAGTATATATTAGCAGGGTGTAAAGTGCATGGCAAGCATCCCACTAAAAGTGCATCACCCCTAACCTATTGTGTACAACTTCGGGGATGCACGGAAAACAATATGGAAGGGTGCACATATTACGACATTGCTGTACATTGGCCAGTCGTACACTTTATATAACTGCCATCGTTTGTCCATTTTACCATCCATGTGTGTAGGCAACCTCGAAAATGTACGTCTACATGGATATTGTAATATAATCGTGCATATAGGATCCTGAAAAATAATTCAATGATTGAAGCATACACATCATGCCTAAAACTTGCATCTCAAGTGGAAAAGTTTATCTAAGCAACTTCCACTGTGCTTTTACGCCTTTTTCTTGCTGGAATTACAAGAAAATCAAAGAGCTTTCTTCGTAGCATGGGAGTCACGGAACTTCCCGATCTTGATCCAAAAGACATCTTACTTCAAGGCCCATGAAAGAGTCAACCTCTCATCATTTTAACGCTATGTGACTGTTTTAAGACACTTGGCCACTTTAGAGAGCAGTTAGATGACGACGCTTAGTGGAGGCTGAGGTTATATTCTTATTTTTGGTGAATTCCGCTTTACCAAAAGCCCAGGTGAGTCCAACTGAAACTAAATTTTATCTTGGACCGGCAAATAATGTAGGAATCTAGAAGTTTCAGCGTTTTCTTGGGAGATCTCCGGCGTAGCAAGTCTGTGCTCATCTGAATACATATTTCCCATGACATATACATTTGTGCAAGGATAGATATATTCACGCGAGGGTCACACATTATGAAGAATCTTTTGCTCTACATCATATCTACGCGAGGTATAAAACATCTGTAAGGATTTATTGCCAGTACAGGGTTTTATACCGGTATATTCTAACCCAGTCACAAAGTCAGTTTGCTAGGCGAACGGGTCAATCTATTAATCAAGGAATCGATCTATTGTTAAACAGGCCAGATTGACGACTAGGCGGTCACTTCACGAAACTACACTTGACGAACTAATTTGAATTATTTGGTCGACCCGGTCATCGAGTAGAAATTCTTTGGCGAAGATTTTGCAAAAGCTTCGCTCTCACTCGTAAGCAACTTTCGAGTGAAACGAGGTTACCGCATGTCGAAACTGTGATTTGAAACAACATAAGCCTTTCCTCCGGAGTGGCCAAACATCTTCCATAATCATCTACGAATACTTGTCTATTTACAGCTGTAACCACATCAATTGCCCCCCTCGCAGAGACTGTCTCAAATTGCATATAGGTGACTTGTCGACGTTATGAAATCACAACTGTATGTGAGCGAGAGAGAAGGCGCCAAGGGTGTGCAAGAAGTAACATCGTGCCAGTGGAGTACGGTAGTTTTCCTTTTCTGTGGATTTGTAAGAATAATAATTTTATTTTATTTTATTTTGAAGACTTGATGTGTGATTCCCATATTGTAAAGGTACTAGTTATTTTTTATTTTTATTTTTTTTTTCGGAATACATCAATGCACAAGTTTCTGGACGGTCGACTACTTAGCCATTATGCCCTCTCGTGAGGTGGGAACTTGACGGGCCGATGGATTGTAATGTGCCTAACATTTAACTATGGCTAGGTCGGTCCTTTAATCAAGCATTCTGTCTGGAAAAATAGGCAGAACATATATTTACATACTGCTTATATATAATTTCAGCGTTTGTAAAGAGAAAATTTCGTAGAAACTTCGCCCACGGTAGCATCAAAAATCCGCAGTACTATCAGAGTTCGTGGCGCCGTGAAGTATGTGAGGGTGCTGCCGGAATTTAGGGAGGCGTTCACGATGCCGTGGATAACTTCTGGAATTACATGTAAGCAGTGTTATTTTCTTCCGCGTAACCTCTCTTGAGTTTATTTAAAATTAACTGAGACACCTATTAACCGTAATAATCTGAATTGAAATCTTGTGTTAATTGAATATGTTAAGATATTTCCAGCACTCACTAAAGTATCCAGGACATCATACAATAATTATGGCCTAGGCAATTTTCAAGCTAAATTCTAGCCATTATTTCACTGCGTCGTGAACGATATTTTTGCATGGATAGTACGTCTAACGCGCGATATACATTTCACCACTATATGCTTATTCCGAGGATTTCTCACCGCGTATACATTGCTACTGTTGTCCAGGTTTACTTTTCATGGCCATAGAAGATCCAAAGGACGAAACGAAAAAGGGATTATTGAAGCGGAAATATGTGCTTCAGTTTGTCTGTTTGACTTTTCCATTGTCACGCTATTTACGAGGAAGTGATGGAAAGTGACATATATATAAGTGCCGGTGGAGTGGGATTTCTTTTTGTTGCACGACAAGGTTACGGCTTGCCCTCGGCACACGTGGAAACCCTACCCTTAGCGTACTCGACTCTGTTTTTACAATTCGATATATTATAATGACATCATGAACGCCATACTAATCCTCACTGAGCACATGCGTGACAATGGGGAACATATATATTAATATAGGTCAACATTGCTACGAATACATTCGAAATTCCCGCCTACGTGGAAAATATTTTCGCTAGCTAACCATTGAAAACTCCCAAGCCCACCTACGTAACGTCTCGTGACGTCTACTGCAAACTAAAGGATAAGAGTAGGGGTGTTCAAAGCGCCCACGAGAAACGGAAGATAGAAGTTTGTGTGGGGCTCCGTGGTTGGTCGGTTGCCACTTGCTTTCTCTTTCTTTTCGATCACGCTGTTGAGAAACGCCGGAAGACGTATCGCGCCTAATGACCCATCGTGATCACGAAGATCGCCGACTAACGTTATCACCCTTACACGTATGTTCCCGCCGGCACTGCTTCTTAGTAAGTTCATAACATTAGTATTTCCCCCCCAATTCCTGCATTTCAAATCTCAACGGGCTTTCTCAGACCTGCGAAATCATATTGGCGCAATTTTCGGTGTTCCACACTTCTCTATTTTCCACCACCCCCAGCAGCTTTGAATGCCCCCGGTAAACGATGCAATTGGAGTAAGACAAATGCCATTATCACAAGCTGCATCCAGCTTTTCAATCTCTTTGGCTTTCGATACCTTTTCCACAACCTCCTCCAACCGTAGGCGCGATTTTAGCCTATGCAGTAAGTCGTCACTTTTCCTTTTCACGTACATTTATTTGTAACCCCAGAGTATTGTGCAATCGGTATTTGGGGTTGAGATCCGCGAGGTCTGGGAGAATCCTATTTGGTAAGACTGGTAAGACTTTGATGCGAGGTGGGGATTCTGGAGAGGATAAGCACGGTATGTATCCAGCCAGAATTGGTGGTGACAAATTGGGCCTGGAAGCGTAAGATGTGTCACTCGCGAAGAGTGGGGACGGTATATAAAAAAAAAAAAAAAAAAACAGGTCGGCCACATTTATAGGGGGGTTTATACCCACGTGGGGAGATTGCGCGGGGGTGTTACGTCCGGTGCTATGCCGTACGCGTTTGTTCTCCACCCCTCTCCACTCTTCCGCTGCACCACACAGCCACTGACAACTACGGCGTCTCCACTTCACATTTAATAGCAGACACAACCACCAGTACCGTCAAAATAAAATAATAAACATATATATATATATATATATACATATATGTATGTATGTATCTATATATATATACATATATATGTGCACATAAAATATCCGCTGTCTTCGAATCTTCCTAAAACATCGATTATATAAACCAGCAGCTATTATCGGAAGGTAATTTCAATCGATATTTCGGTAAACCTTATAAATCCGCAATTAACCGTAGGGCGTGAACTTATCTCTAACCGCCCCATATATAGACTAAATGCCGCCTGCTCAACTACCTGTCGGTACAGATTCCTCCATCTTGTCCGCTCGCCAACCGTCCATCGGTACAGAATCACGACTGGCTATGCAGCCGTCTATTGATGTTGGTATGTACTGGCAAGACACGGACTTCGATATTTCGAAGCCCGGCACGGGGGAAGGCATCGATGGGATCTGGCCTACTCGCTACGTCGACTGGTATATGAAGTCTGTTACAGCTCCTCCAGGCACAGTCTTTCCCGACTTGCGCGCTCGTATCCCGCTTTCGACCGACAGTCTGACGTCCTCCAACGTTTCAAAGAACCCGAAGAAAACCACCGTTGCCACTACCACTTTACCCACGAAAGCAAAGGGCAAACGACCAGCGACTAATAGTAATGCTCGCGAGAAAGGAAAGGCTAATGCTACCACCCACCATCCTAGTGCTGTCGCAAGGGGTCGCAAGCTTCAGAATGTTAAGTCGGCCAGAGCGGCAGCGAGTACCACGCATAGCCTCAATACCCGCTCCTCTTTTTCAACAGCAAGTACGGCTGCTCCTGAGTTCAACACCCCTTTATCCTCCTCCAGGCGCGCCCTTGGCACTCGTTCTGCTTCCACCGCAACCGCCACTCTCCCGAACATGACCGATGACTCTAACCATTCCCCTAATTCTGGCCCTGAGATTACCAGTGGTCACGGTGTAAAATTTACCCGTGAGCAAGTCTGTTGGTTGGCCGAGTATGTAATTTCGCACAGCAAACCCGGGAAAAAGCAGCACACCAGTTGGATGGCATGCGCCAGAGCTTATCGCACAGCTTTCAATCAAAACCGCACAGCTCTAAGTCTAAGCAATAAGTATTACAATGAGATCCTTCTTCACAGCGGCGGCGCCGCTGGCTACCTCGCTGCGCACTCAGCTGAAACCCTCGTGGAAGAACCCGCGAAGAAGACCGCACCCGTGGATAAGTCCTAGCTTACTTTACCGCTGGTATGGATCACTCGTGTCAGAGCGTTGAGGTATTCTTCTGGGTTTAGACGGATGAAATATGTCTCTCAACGTGATTATTGATACCGGCGGCGATCCGACTCTCTGGGGGGATTTGCTCGACTTTGGTAGATTTTTTTTTTTTTTTTTTCTTCTTCTTCTTTGGTTTTCCTCTACATCATTTCGTCTTGTTTTAGCTTTCCTCTTCTTTTATATTTCCGCTAATATGCCTAAAATTCTTGTTTTCTTGGTGGTGCCGTTTTGTCTATTTCTATTTCTATTTCTATTTTTATTTTTAAATTTTTTTTCCCTTCATTTTGCTGCCGCGTAACCGGAAGCCGCCATTTTAATCGTATACGCTGTTACTTTTGGGGAAATCGAACCTTGGGTGCCGCTCGCGATTGCAATCTGCGGCACATATCTTGGAGAAAAGTTGCTTAATCTGACGTGGGTGTTTTCGGGTTGCGCTTTTATTATTTTTTACCATTGTTTTCTCTCTCGTTCCGTTGATGTTATGAGTAATGCAACTTCTTTGTTCTTTACCTATCTCAACTTAATACCGCATTAAATTTAATTTCCGTTGACTGACGTTCTTGTCTCGTGTGTCGTCACGTGTCGGCTTCCCCAGATGTATACGCAAGTCCTGGTCCTTTTTTTCATTCTTTCCGCGGAATGACGTCATGTAATGCAGAGCCTTCATAACTTCGCAAATACTCCCGCACCCTACAGTTAATAATAGTTTTCCTTTTCTTTAACGCTTTTAGAGTGTTCTTTTTAGATTGTTGCCGCCGGATCCGGAAAGACGAAGAGAGGGGTGCTAGGTATAACGGTGAACTATACAGGGGATACCTTCCTTGTTCTGGGATTTTTTGCCATCTTTCGGTCAGCTCTGCGATTAAGATAGCTCTGAGTACTGATTACAGCCGCCTCCTAAAATGGGTTACCTCCGAGTGATCTATCATGAGCCGCCTAGCCGCTATTAAGCTTAGTCTTTAGAGAATTTTTGCTGTACTCTCCCGATATCCCCTACCGGCTGCTTTTTACTGATAGAAGCATAAATAAGTAACATTTTATTTCTCCTTGATGTGTTTCCTTACCTCAGCCAGTTTATAATCCACTAAAATTATACAATAGAAAGGAAGGATAATTTCCACCCGATGCAGCCAGGAATAAAGATAGTGTATTCCAAAAATTTGCAGGTATGGTATACCCATCTACGAGTAGAAACGAAAGCATGCTTTCATCGTTAACGTATATCAAACAGAATCAATATAGGAACAAAAAAAAAAATATTACTTCTGTAATAGTAAGTTTCAATATATCGGAATCATTGCCAAAGCATTCATACACTCATAGTTGCAATTAAAGGACTGCAGAGTCAAAACGTCGCTCTTCTTCCATCCACGTTTCCAGAGTATCGAGTGCGACATTGTGCATCACTCGTCAAAAACCAAAAAAAAAAATAAAAAATAAAAAAATAAAGTAAGACCCCTGTGGAACTCAAGAACTTTGAGGATATATAACATGCTCAGAAGTTCCGATGTAAAGAAACAAACGGCTTCAAAAAAACGTGAGCATAATTAGATATATCCGTATACGTATACAGCACGCTGCTGCCTTAGTGCAGTATACTGTAATTGCGGAGCTGACATGAAGCACTTAGCATAAAAAGATGGGATAATTGTTGAAGGTCCCTATATAATGATGTAGTAGCAAAAGTTTATAGAGGTAATCTGCGCCATTTTCTCTTGATGAAGGCTGTTACGCGGTTAGGGTTTGAATTGAAATGGGTGTTGAGTTAAAGTATGAGGGTAAGTCGCACGTTTTCGAGAATATTCTATTGTAGCGGTAGTAGCAGTGGAATTATATATCTTCATTAAATAGGAAAGAGAGAGAATGTCTAGATTTTATTTATACTCGCGGGGCGCGTAGTCCAAAATTCGGAATAAATTATGATTTTCATGTTGTAGTGAAAAAAAAAAAAAGATGAAAAAAATGAAAATAAAAAATAAATATAACATAAGAAAAATCATTATAATATCAAAAATTTAAACAAAGGGAAATTAGATGGTCTTTTCTATTACCACTACTAAATTCAAATATGCATAAGCACCATTAAGCTATTATATTTATTCCTTGATTCCTCTCCTTCTTAGGCTCTCTTAGCCTCTAAGGTTTACTAATAAACTAGCAAGTAGATAAAATAATATAAAGTACTATGTAGGTATAGCCTAAAAAGAGAAGAAAATACAAAACAAATCAAAAGGAAGGGAAATAATATAAGAAAATAATATCTCAGACACCTTATCTATACATAAGAGAACAATGTTAAAAGGGAATTCAACTCACTCTCTGTAAGCCTTGGTAGAATATCTCAGATAAATTGAACTAATAGAAATAGGAAAAAAAGCATGAATTGCAAAATAAGGAAACTCAAGGGCTATAAGCTCTACTCAAGAGAGGAATAAAGGGAGAGCTATCTTACTAGCTTTAACCCTACTATAAAGAATAGGAAAAGAAAATATTGGTTTTATTAGCCTAAATATATATATATTTCAGGAATGAATAAAGGAAACTCAATCTTACTAGCTATTATACTTACACAAATAATATAGAAAAAATGAAATCTACTATGCTAATAATAATCTTTATACATTATATATACATGTATAAGTAAAGAGAGATATTAAAAACAAAGTATCCTATATGCTATATGAGAAGGTAAATAGTCTAGTATTATCTCTACTAACCTTTAACTTTTGGTATAAGTTTGTTACCTAAGTTATATACCTGTATTAATATATCAAAAACTGTAATTAAAATAGACTTCAGATCTTCTATTAGTAGATAAAATAAAATAATTAACTCTTGATTTAAATCTATTTTTTTTTTTGTTTTTTATACTAACCTTGCTTTAAATTATAATTTCTCTCTTATCATTCTCTAGGGCTAATTTATCTATTTCTGCTTTTTCTTCTATAGTTATTCTATACTCTCTAAATCATGACATTTATTTATTAAAGGATATTATGTTTATAGTAGGCTAGCTCTAGACTCAACTATTAGTAGGGAGTAGACCTTACCTCTACCATTAGTATATAGGAGCTATAGAACCTAGTTCTTGTAATTAAGTTTAAGTATATGCCCTAGTTCTGTTTGCATCAAAGTTGCAATAGGGAATCAAATATCTAGACTTAATTATTATTTATTTTTGCCAGTCTATCCTTTATCTATTTTTCAGAGGGTTTAACTTTAGCTATTATTCTAATTCTATTGATTAACTATTTTTATTAAAACATATCTATTCTTGACATAATTATTTAATAACTATAAGTATATATATAGCTATATAAGTTATTATATAGCTAATATAAAAGGTTTACCACTGGTAGGAATTGTAAATCAATACTTTATATGAAAGAGAGTAGTAATACACTTTGTAAGAATAGTCCTTGAGAATTTATGAGCTATTAGATCTATTAGTGTCTAATAAATCTTATATCATCTAGATAATATTCTTATTAAGTTTATTTAGCCTTTTTTTTTATTAGTAAAAATCCTAGACTGATGAAAAAAAATAAAAGTAGAGAAATATAAAAAATTTTACAATAGTAAATATATATAAGATCCTACTTTCTCTTCTATTCTAGAAGATTTATAAGCTAATTATTGATTAACTACTTTATATAATTCCCTTCTTTGCTCTACTTTAAACATTTTATAGGCTTAGAAAAATTAAGATTTTTTAAACCTAAAGAACTTCTAGTTTCTAGATGTTAGTAATTCCTTTCACATACTTAAATTTCCTTCTCTATATAAGAATAAAAAAAATCTTCATAGGTAAGTATATGGTGTATAAGAAGTAAAGAATTTTCACATGATTTATTGTGTACATCTATTAGCCCTTTCTGTTAAATTATTTATATGCTTAAAGTTTAAAATACTTATATGCTATATCCTCAATTCATGCCTCCTAATAATTACTTCCTTGCATTTCTATACTGCTATTAGACAAAAATTTTACTTAGTACAACCAAATCTGCATGGCCTAACTTTTTAATAAAAACTGCTAATTCATAAGCATCCAATGTATATTGAATAGAGTGTCCACCTGCTATAAAAAATTTCACTTCTTTCTCGATTTGCTACCTTCTAAGACTGAGTATAGTATTACAAGAATATGGTAAGCCAATATCCTTAGCATTATAATGTTTTAAATTATTTTTAAGAAAGATTTTATGAGTATTAGAGATAAGTTAAACAAACTAAGCAATGGAATAAGAAATTTTAGCCGATAGTCTTATAAAAGTCGATACATTTTACTTTATTAAACACTAAATGTGATGAAGGATAAATTGATTTCTCGAGGCCAATTGGCCAATGTGCATTGAATCCTCACATATATAAGTTCTAATTCTTCGTGGGCACAGTGATCGATTACATCTAATGTACCTAAAATAAGATTTCGATTTTGCCATCGAATTTAAAATTTATATTTCAAGCTTCTTTACCTGTAAAGGTTTCACGAATGGTATTAAGAATATTTTGATTATACCTGTAACAGTTTTTCCTTATTTATTGGAGAGTAACTTTCAAGAATATTGGCTCAGATAGTGTGTATTATACTTTTTTCTCTACAAGCAAGTGTAGAGATATTTGGAAACATACCTATTGGCATGAGATACTTATGATTTCCAAATTTCCAATATGAATATAGAATTTAGGGTACTGTGGGAGGCAACCTTGGCAAACATAAGGAAGAACGGGAGATCGTGTTTGATTTATTTACTATATGATTAAGCTATTAATTTCGAACATTGATCTTCAAATTAACAATTTCTGTCAAGTCATTGCCGGTTACTCTTTCCACCGCTTCACAACCACATCCAGCACCTCTCCCACAACTCTCCAACCTTCCTCCCCACTCTCCAAACCCCCGACCCTCC
Organism: Phymatotrichopsis omnivora; assembly: GCA_016880775.1. Classification (NCBI taxonomy): domain Eukaryota; kingdom Fungi; phylum Ascomycota; class Pezizomycetes; order Pezizales; family Rhizinaceae; genus Phymatotrichopsis; species Phymatotrichopsis omnivora. Next base: position 2,555 of record JABYPW010001818.1, on the reverse strand, counting down.
AATTCGAAACCGCAATCCTAACCGCATCCAATTCCCTCCATTTCGTCCCTGTAACATAAATCTTCCCCTCCTTATTAATCTTCTCCTTCAATATCTTGTTCAGCTCTGGGTCTTTCGCCCTAAACAGCACCACTATGAAAACCTTTCCCACTGCCGATTCCTCATCCTCTCCGGCAAAGTGCGGTAGAAGCTCATAATCGGGATGATTATAGATGTAGCGGGCGATGGAGCGCGCATGTCTAATGAGCGTTTTTACGAAAAGACAGTAGCCAGAGGACCCGTAGGCGGCGAGGGTGCAGTAGGCGGGGAGGGCGCGGAAGCGACGGGAGTTTTCGAGACCAATATTGAGAGGAGAGGGCTTGGAGTCGGAGGTAGGGAAAGGTGTAGAGGTTAAGTAGGGGGCAGGGTTGTGGAAAGTCTGATGGAGGAGATTTGAGGTGCGGGTAAAGAAGAAACCGCAATCGTAGGGCTGTGGTAGAATTAGCGGGTAAAATCCAACTGCGAAACGGTAAAGCCAATCCCCGTATAAGACTAGGTTGAACGAAAACTCGGTAATAAATATACGTACCACATTCAAAACTTTATGTCCATCCCCCGCAATACTATCGGCTAATTCCAACCCTTCCGCCCATCCCGCGACATCTCCCATCTCCTCGTCCTCCTCCAGAACCCTCGCGAAGATACCAAATGCCGCATCGACATGAATCCACCCGCCCCATTTATCCACCAATTCCCTGATTCTCTTTAATTGACTATTAAATCTCCCGGTATTCACTTCCCCTAATCCCACAACTACCAAGCTAACAATCCCCTCCGCTGATCTCCGCAGCTCCCGTTCAAGCTCATACAAATCAAATTCCCACGGCTCCTCTGGCATCCACGCTTTCGTTACATCGACAACATTGCTCTTTCCAATCCCCAAGATTGCCGCGGCTTTCAATACTGAAGAATGCGGCCCGGCAGAGAGGATCTGGATATCGTGGACTCGCGCTTTCAGACAGGCTTTTAAAATTCCCAGTTCCGCGACAGAAATATCAGCAGTGGGTAGTCGCTTTTGCAGAAGGTATTCTCGCCCGCATGCTAGACCTAGGATGTTGCTTGCAGTGGCACCGGTTGTAAATGTTTTCCCAAGCCAAGTTTCTTTGTTCAGTCGGAAGAGCTCCAATAACATCTCTAATGCTCGTTCTTCGATTACGGTTGAAAGTGTTTCCTCCGGAAGATGGACTTGTACATTCTGGTCCGTTGCGGACGCTATCGCATCACCAATCAGGGCTGCGGGAGTGACGCCCCCGGTAACAAAGCCATAGTAGTGGGCGGAATTCGCAGATCTGTTGAGCGCGGGGAGGAGGTCCGTAGTGATGTGTGTGGAAAGTGTTTGCAGGCCGAGACCGATAGAAGGTAACGATGGGAGGAGTTTCGCCTTTGCCGACCGTAGAATTGCAGATTCCGGAAGTACTGATATCGAGGGAGACGGGAAGTAAGTCTGGAGAATTGTGGAATGGAGAGTGGTTAGGATTGCGGAGAGCTCATCAGGAGTGGTGTTCATAGAGTTGACCGACATCTTGAACAGCTATTGTGACGAGCAAATTGCGGTGTGTAACACCAATCATATTTAAGAAGGGGGGGGGGGAAAAAAAAGCGCGCAGATCGAGACTTCAGGTATAAAAGAGGCGAATGTGCTCCCAATTCGTGGTATGTCAAGCAATTGACTACTAAATCTGACGAGAATCACATAGTTGAGCCACCTCACGCGACACGATGTGGGGTGTTTGGTGTACTAGTACTCTGGGGTTTAGCCGCAGCACGCGTTGTCAGGCAGCATAATACCAATCCCCAGCTTAGCTTTGGGAGCCCACCGCGTTGGAAGCTTTGGGAAAGCTCATCATTTCATGAGCAGAAACACATGGAGTGATTGCGATGAGTACGGCCGGGGGTTTCGCTTACTTTCCCGTGGGTAACCGAAGGCCGGATATGTGGTCGTAATTGTACTTACTATAAAAACTTGAAGAGAATACCAGCTTCAGCCTTGCCAACCACTATCAGGCCATTGGAATTCTCTAGCATTGAATTGGAAATAAGCTCCCCGGAATGCGTGTGTATATATCCGCGTGGCCTCCATGGCGTGATTTAAGTCTGCCCGGTCGCTGCAGCGAGGTGCAGGCCTATCGCGATCAAATGGTTGAAAGTTCCAACAGGTGGATAGTACCAAAGGAAGAGAATATCTTTGCGTAGAAATTATCGTTCGCCGTTCGCAGAAAAGAGAGTCTGCAAACATATATATATAGTCCCACCAAGAAAATATGCGAAGACACCAGCGAGGTTTAATTTCGGGGAAGGTTTGTGTGTATGTACTTTTGGGGGGAGGGGGTGCCGATTAGTCTGTGGCGGAGGTTGTTCGTTAAATTTGGTGAAACGTCACAGACTAACCGACATCACCTCAAGTACAAAGTTACGCGCAACCCTGTTACAAAGGCTTTATGGTTCACATTCCCAGAGTGCATGGGGTGTTCAAAGAGGGTAACCTTGAAAAAAAAAAAAAAAAAAAAAAAAAAAAA
>JABYPW010001817.1:0-13532 GCA_016880775.1 Phymatotrichopsis omnivora | reverse complement strand
GGGGGGTGTACAGAGCGTTATCCTTGGACTTCTCGACAACGTGAGTTTCGAGTGCGATCCTCCAGGGGATATAGTCGACCTTCTCAACGCCATATCCGTATACAGGCAGGGTCGACAAGAACTCGTTGAATCTCAACCTGGGATGACTAGTAACATGTGCAACCGCCAACGGAGTAGCCGGAGGATGGAATGCGCAAGCGACAACAACGCGTGCTACATGGTCCACGGGTACCATATTTACAGTATTGTAGATATCCGGCATTTGACCAAGTTGAACACAACCCTTAATCATGCGGACCAGGAAGTCATCCGTATTTGTTACACCCGTTTTAGAATCTCCAGTGATGTATCCCGGACGAATGATGCATCCAGACAGGCCCCTTCTCCCAGCTTCACGGACAATGTATTCTCCTGTCCATTTACTCTGGCCGTATCCATTACCAAGGCCATCGGAAGAACCCTCGAGATCGTCGCTTTCGGGGACACCGGTGCCTCCAGCTTCGAGAATCGAGTCGGAAAGACGGACATAGTGTTCGGAGTCAAGCACTGAGGTGGAGGAGACGAAGACGAAGGTCTTGGGTTTGTCTTCGGCGCAGAAGGTCAGTGCATCGACAGTACCTTCGACGTTGGCGGGACGGAGCTTAGAGTAGGGATAGACCCAGTGGACCTGTTCGAAATCCGTCGTAAGTGGTATACAAAAAAAAAAAAAAAAAGAGTGATAAAAGAAAATTATTTACCTGAGCTCCGTTGTGGATGACCACGTCCACTTCGTCTACCAATCTCTTCCACTCCGCCTCGTCCAATCCCAACTTCGGGTTGCCAAGTTCTCCGGTGACAACCTCAATCCTGGAAACCCATTCCTCGTTCCAAACACCGTAGGCCTCGCAACTGCCTTTAACTCTCTCCAACCCCTTCATTTTATCTAAGGCTCTTACATGCGCAATGACCTTTCCAACCTGGGGGTTCTTTCTCGTCAAAAGATCACGGAGGAGGTAAACTCCCAAGAATCCGGTAGCTCCAGTAAGGAACACGATAATGCCGCCTTCTTTCTGAAAATCCAATTTACTAACCGAGGGGAACGACGCTGGGAGAGCCTTGGCAATTTCCCTGGCATCAGCCGCGTAGTCTATGTGTTTCTCCTTCTCATCTGCAGCCACCTTAGATTTCTGTTCCAGAGATGGAATTTCCAACTCTCCGCGACCCTTCAATCTCTCAATTTCTGCGGCCAGCGCTCCAAGAGTAGGATACTTAAAGATAGCCCCTAATGCAACTTCCGTTACGAACCGCTTCCTAACTTCGAAAATCATTCTGGTAGCCAGAATTGAATGACCTCCGAGGTCAAAGAAATTATCCGTCAACGCCAATGACCCAGCGGTATTCGACAACAACTCCTTCCAAATTTCCGAGAGCTCCTTTTGGACAGGAGTGAATTGAGGAGCATCTCCGTCTTTACCGGCATGCTTTTTTCTTCTTCTGGTGGCAGCGGCAAGCTGTGCTGTGTCCGGGAAGGGAAGAGCGGGCTTATCAATTTTTCCATTAGGGTTCAAGGGAAGTCGGGTAAGAGGTACGACCACTGTAGGGACTGCATAGGAGGGGAGACGGCTCTTAAGGTACTCCCTAATATTGTGGATTAGGCGACGGTATTTCCTAAGCCCCTCGACAATGGGATCTCCCTTTACATTTTCATCATCATCGCCGGCAGTCTCGTCGGCGCTAATAAGGCCATCCAGGTCTTGGGTCTGTAAGGGAACGATGTAAGACACCAAGGTCGGTTCTTCATCCTTGTCTCGGCGAACCAATGTAACATTCTCACGAACAAGCGGGTGCTGGGAAAGATGGGTATCGATTTCTCCAAGCTCAATTCTGAAGCCTCTAATCTTAACTTGGTCGTCTGCACGTCCACTACACTCGACGTTTCCGTCAGGGGTGTAACGCCCCAAGTCACCAGTTCTGTAAAGGCGGTCTCTAGGTCCCATGTAAAATTCTCTCCATGGCTCAGCGCCATCGATACCGCTATCCCGGCTGCGCCACTGGTCCTCAGAAACGAACCAGTTCTTGATGAACTTGGCAGAGGTCATGTCAGGGAGCTTCAAGTAACCCTCAGCCAAACCTCCGGCTCTGACGTAGATCTCACCAATTTCACCAATACCGCAGACTTGCTCACGGTTGTGGCGGTTGACGACGAGGAGCTGGACGTCCAACATTCCCTTGCCTGCGGCTATAGTGTCTTTTTGGGTTTGGCAAAAGTTTGGGTCCTTGTTTAATGATGGTACTTCGAAATATGACACCGCTCTCTGGGTTTCAGTGGTTCCGTACATGTTCACCACGGCAACATTTCTAGCAAGAGTTTGTAGTCTCAAACAGTCTCTCTTGGTCAACACATCCCCGACAAAGAACGCGTGGTGCAACGAAGGTATAGGTCTTGAAGCCTGAGCAGACAGCAATTGACCCATAGCAGGAGTCAAATGCGTAATGGTGGCTCCGTTCTCATCCATCCACTCCGCGAGCCTTCCCGGAGTACCAATATCCTCGGCAGTAGGAACCAACAGCTTAGCACCCAAGAACAACGGGGTGAAGATATCTCTCTGAATAGGATCGTGGGCGATACCGCTAAGCATGGTAAACCGATCGTTCTCGCTGAGTCCGAAAGTCTCGGCCATCCATGGGAAGTAGTATGTCAAGCTAAAATGACGACCACGGACACCCTTGGGAATACCTTCACTGCCGGAAGTGAAACTGAGTGTCGGGTTTGAGTCTGGGCCGACAACAATACCGGTTCCTTGTGACTTTAGAAGAACCTGATCGGCAAGAACGTCTTTTCCATCGATTTCACCACCTGCAAGTGTTCCGTCGTCTTGAATGGCGAGAGCGGGGACCTCCGTGAGAATGTCAAGCTTGTTGGAAAGATATTCACGCACAAGAGAGCTGAGATTTCCGGCCTTTGCAATGACTACCAGCGCACGCGGTTGCGCAACCTGGAGGTAAATGTTTTGCCTTGAAGGAGGGTAAGCTGGATCAATGACCGAGAATGTAGCTCCGGCTTTCAAAACTCCCATGACAGCTACTACAAGGTCTACACCACGGTAGGCATAAACCATGACCACATCTCCTCGCTTAACACCCTTCGCAACGAAATGGTGCGCAAGAATATTCGATGCCTCGTCGATCTGCCGGTAGGTGAATACCCGGTTCTTTCCGTTTTCATCGTAAAAGTCGGCAGTCTCGATAACGCATTCCCGACTAGGGTGCTTCTTAGCATTGGCAGAAAATATGTCATGAATAGCGCCTCTGAAATGCCCCCAGTGAAGGTCCTTCGTAGGATCTGGAAGGATCAAATCTTGAGCGGGAGTCTTTAAGGGAATTGCTCCAACCTCGATCTCGGGGTTCTTTGCGCCGATTTGGACAATCTGGATCAATTGGTCGAGAATGTGTTGGATTCTGCCCCTGGAAAAGATCAGTTGATTATAGTGGGCCGACAAGGTGATTTCAGGCATCTGTTGGACAAATCGCAACGAGGACGCCTTGGGCGCGGTGAGCTCAACGAAGATACTCAGATCCGTTGTCAAGGCAGTCGACGAAAGGAACTTCATAGACGGGGCATCCGGGGCATAGTAGAGAGAGAGATGGTAGAGACATGGGGGTGCGGAGGAGCGAGATTTGGCTTGGAGGTGGTTGACAAGAGTTAAAAAAGGTACCGAGTCGGTTGAAACCTCGACTTCCAACTGTTCCGTCGAACGCAAGAACGCACAATTAGCATTGTCCTCAAATCGTATTTCACATATGAAAAAAGTATAAGCAGTGGAAATTAAAGGGAAAGAGAAGAAAGAAAGAAAAAAAAAAAAAAAAAAAAAAATGGAGGAAGGAAAATTCCCGAACCTTCTTAACAGAGCCCAAAAGTGAAGCAAAAGCATTCTGCGGGGTCACCGGCGTCCGCAGAACGAATGGCTCTTTATTCTCTCCCGAAGTCCCAATAGAAATGTCCTCGTCTCCGGTAAGCCTGAATGCCAAAATGGTAAATGCAGTGAGCAACACCGTGAACGGAGAAACCGGGTTAGATCCATCGATAATTCCCAGTTGCAAAAGAGCGAGTCTCGCGGACTCGTTCAAAGTGACGGTATGAACAGCCTCGACAATGCGGGGCGGATCTGGGCGCACATAGTCGGTGGTGAGGGATTGGGCGGTGAGGGAACGGAGCCTCTCATCCCAGCGGACAAGGCGAGCTTCTATAGAGTCGTCCAATGTCATTGTGCAATTGGAAATTGCGAATACGCAAGAGGAAAGTTGGAGAAGGACACTGCGCGCTCTTCCCCACTCGAGCTGGACTCAGAATTCATTTGCCCCGCGTCGGGAGGTGTTGCTCGCTACTCGTGGGTACATTCCAGCCTTTCTCCGCAAAGGCTTCCCCCGCAGGTATGTACTTGGGTGTGAGGGTAAATGATCGCAACTCTTTCCGAGCCAATCGTTCTATGTGGGCGCAAGATCAGCCCAATAGGATAGGGTTGCGATCACTTTTTTTCCTCACAATAACGAGCGGGAAAAGCGCTAATAGGAGCAGAGCAGCCCTGCATCAATGGGGGGCCATTCGATTAAGTTCGCACAAGAGCCGCCCCGCTGGAGAGCGCGACCGATGGGAAAAGAGTATACCTGCATCAATGGGCGCTCTACCATACTTTTTTTTTTACATCAAATTTTATCAGATTGCGATCACTTTTGTGCACACCCGAGTACGGTTCCAGTCTTTCGGATCCCAGTCTCCCGGATCCCAGTCTTTCGGGACTTCGCGAAATCGGCGCGATTTGGCGATGCCGTCGCGGATTCGTCCTGCACCGATCATCGGGCCCGGCAATTCCCCGCAGCTGCAACATTCCGCAGACGATTTCCATGTACATGTACATGTATCTTCAAATCCTGCTTAGCTTCTCTGAAAAGGTTTCTTGCATGCACACGCACATGTACACATGCAACTTAACTACACTCTTTTTTTGTCTGGCACAAACGAGAATTGGGGAATTCTTCAAAGGTATTGCAGGTATAATAACATACTCTGCGCTGTTCAGCCTCGAGGATAATCTGCTTAGTACTCTTCATTGTTTGCTCTCGAAAATTACGTATACATAGTTGTTGCACCACGCAGCACCATACAACCACGGCTACACACTAGACCCAAACAATTTATCAGGTAATCACACATGATTATAATAAATATCTCAAATACCGCGGAAGGAGCCGATAAGCTTATTTAAAAATGGATATATACCTCCCTTGCTATTATCCTTCAAACTTCGAATAAGTGAGCTTATGCTTGTTTCCACTTGGAATCTTTGATTTAGGTTAATTTTTTCTTTTATTTTCTTTTCTTTTCATTTTTTTCTTTCTTTTTTCTTTTCTTTTTTTTTTTTCTTTATTTATTTTAAAAAGGGGCAAGGCTCTCCAGCTCAAGGACCAGAGCACCGAATTCGGCTGAGGATGAGCAGGGGTAATTTACACTGCAACCCAATACTTTCGAACTTGCATAACCATATCGTGCGCAAAAATGTTGGTTCACGAATTTTCACTCGAGGAAGTTAAAGGTTGGAAATTTCAAGCCTGGAGGGGGTTTGTGTTAACGCCAAAGATTATAACAGCTTATTCATGCAAATTTTCAAAGATTTTTTGAGCTAAAATATTACCTTGGACAAAATTGAATAATTAAATTAATAAAATATCCACCGAACTCCACGGAGTACTCATGTAACTATTCAAAATTGACTTGCCCTCCATTTTTCGATTTCAACCCAGTTATAACAACAACAAAAAAAAAAAAATTCTCTGATAAAGTAAAACTTCCAATACGCCTAAAGCATAATAAGTCTAATCCAGCTCACACTCTTTATCCATAAAAGCATATCTTCATAAAATCCGCCGCCACCGAATCTTTGGCCTTCATATACCTACACCTCTTTTCAAAAATTAACGCTATTCTAGCCTCGAAATTCTCTAGGGAACTTGCCGTAATTCCACTTTCGTTCATCACACGGCGGCAAGGGTGGCTGTTTATAATCGCTCATAAAGTAAAATCCCTTATGACACCACGAGCATCCCGTATGACCATCCGTATAATACCCACCAAAACACGGTGGACACCTTCCATTATCCGGTGCACCTGCGCAATAGCATTCGTTCGTGGCCCAAGGCAGCCGGGTAAGCTTGCATTCGAAATCCTAGCCCTCTGGACACGCTGGATACGACGGATAGAAACAAGCTCACTGCTTCTCGTCGAGTCTGTTGCAGCCGTATGATTCCCCTTCGGGACATTTAGAGCCCCTCGGAACTATGTGGTAGCATTCGCATTCACCAGGAGGAAAACAGGAGTATTTGTAGCCGGGTTTACAGACAGGGTGCGGGACAGGTGTGAGGTAGGCTTCGGCATCAGAGAGGGTGTCTGGAGAGGGTTTAGTACGGAAGGAAATGCGAAGTAGTGAAGGAAGAGGCCTTTAGACTTTGGGGAATGAACTCGGTGCTTGCTTGCACGGATGTGAAGAGCAGCGCCAAAAAACAAGGTATTTTGCCATTGTGAGAGTTTTGGTGTTTTGTCTGAGGAATTGAGGTTTAACTCGACAGATTCGCTATGTGTTACGAGTTCCTACGTATCTCCGCAAAGGAACTCATGTAGGTATATATAAGAAATTTACTTCCATCCCCTCTCAAACTTTATTCCCAAGCTCAGTTGAACATGCACTTCCCTTCTAGATATTTCTCCAACATTCATCCGCAAGTGCTTCCCGTAGAGTTTCAGCTCACGGGTTTAGGATGTTATTTTCAATCATCATCGGGAAATCCGGTGACTGAGAACTAACATATACGACGGTGAACCAAGACATGCTTCACCATACACAAAAATCATATAATTTTGCATTGCCACCCTACGCATACCAACAAAAACACAGAGAGTGTGACAGAAATCAAAACCAGAGCATGCGTTGAAGCAATTAGCAACACTATAGCTAATTAACCAGTATTGAGCAGTAATAGTCTTTGCATTAAAAAAAAAATAAAAAAAAATTGCTACTTTTTCGAGCGCAGAGCCACATGGAGGGGCTGTTGGTGAGAAATTTTTTTAAGTTCTCCAGTGTATTGAGAGCTAGCGGCATACGTGGATTAGAGATCGTATGAGGGTGGGGGGTAGTGCGAAGGCGAAGGGAAGGGCTAGTGGGAGAGGTTTCGGCGTCTTCCCAGTCGTCATTAGAGACCTCAACAGCATGTTCTTGCGTGGAGGTTTCCAACCGGAAATGTCAACGGTAGGAGTGTCCTGGTCGGCAAAGCAAAGCGCACAGTCTTTTTATGTGCTAGCACCAGTTAGTCTATTTTCGCAGATTTTTGTGTTTCATATTCCACACGAATTTACCGAATCGCCCCCATTTCAATATCGTTCGTTAGCGTGGTCTCGGTGGTATGGGAGAAACAGATAATAATGGCATAGATATCTCGTGCTGGAGCCCTTTTTGACCAAATTCACAACACAATTGGTTTCACGGCGAAGATTATTTTTTTTTTGAGTACGGGGTCCGTTGAATAAAAAACTCAGATGTCTCAAAGATATTAGTAGGTCTTAGACTTCCGGATGCTAGGCGGTGTTGTAGCTCGCCAAGAACAGGGCGAGCAGACAATCACCCCTAGCATGCGCCAAGCTGCTCTTGCAAGAACCGCCCCCGACAACTCGTCCAGCTCTAACAAGAGCCGCCCCACGACACGTCCCGCCGCTTGGCGTCTTAGTGATGCCTAAAGTGACAGATAAAAATTTTTACAGCGGCTTAAACTCTCCTTAAGGCCAGCAGTCTTCTTTTTTACGTGACCGAAGATGGTCTGCCATTCTTTTTCCGGCGCCGTGTTGCTTGAGTTTATAAATATTAATAAATACACATGTACCTGTCTAGTAATTATATATCACATGTAAATGTTCAAAGGTTTGTCAAAATAGTTAATCGGAGGTGGTGATTTACCCATTTACTCATATAATCTGGAAAATCTTTGCGCTCGATTCTTTAAGACCTCTGAGAGCTTTGAAAAGTAAATTTATCCTAAAACTTAAGACTGCCTAAAGAATTAAAGGTTTCTTCAAGGCCAGTGTCTTGCTTCTTAAGGTTGCCTTAAGTGATATAAAACCCTCAAGAGCAGCTTTAACTCCCCTTAAGGCCTGCACTTTTTTTGTATGACTAAGGGCAGTCCGCTATTCCATTTCTGCCACTACTGGGCAGCACCACATTGCTTGAAATTTAAATATGAAGAGATACACATGCACTTGCCTAATAATTATATAATAAATGTAAATGATCAAAGGTTTATCCAATTGGTCCAGCAGAGGTTTTGATTCACTAACTTAGTCATATAATCTAGGAAATTCCCACACTCAATTCATAAGAACCCTTGAAGGTTTAAAAATTAAATTTATCCTAAAAATTAAGATTAGCTTAAAAAATAAAGGTTTGGTTAAGGGGTATGCCTCACTTCTTGAAGGTCCCTCAAGTGATAGATAAAATTGTCTAAAGTAGCTTTAACTTCCCTTAAGTCCTCACTCTTCTTTTTTGTTTAACTAAGAATAATCTCCTGTTCTGTTTCCACTGCCACTAGGTAGTACTACATTGCTCAAATTATAAATATTAATATATATACATATACTTGTCTAGTATTTATAGGGTTCTAAAGAATAGAATGTAAAAATAACCTAGATAGTATGAATAACTGAGGGAATCACCTCCTCTAATGTACCACTTTGATAAATCTGTAAACATTTATATATATTATATAATTACTAGATTATACATATGTATATTTTCATATTTACAAATTCAAGTGATGTGGAGCTGCCTAGTGGTAACAGAAATAGAACCATAAACTATAATTAATTATATTGAAAAGAAGAGTGTAGGCCTTAAGGGGAGTTTCAGTTATTGTTGAACCCATTTTATAATAGCTCTTTTTTGTGCAGGTGGCAGAAGTTATCCACCCTGATTTGCTTCTTGCTTTGAGCTGGTTTTCCCATTATACTAGTCTATTTCAGGATTCTGTAACTCTCAGCAGCTGTGCCGAAAGATGTTCCCTTGCTGGGATGTAGAGCGTCTAGCGCGTTAGCAATTCGTTCTTCCCCCGCATTCTTCTCGCGTTTTCGTCCTCGTCCTATACTGTTTGCTGATATATATTGTTTTACGATAGCAAGATAAAAAAGGAGTAAATGCGGGGCTCGAATTCTTATACTGATAATAAGATAGGGTTACATCTAGGACGTTTGCATTTTGAGGAGTAGGCGAGCTGGAATTGCAAAGAAAGCTACTTGAGCAGGTAATTATCCTACTAACAACCATACGTCAAGCTGTGGATACATATATTCGTATTCCCCTTTGCACATTATAGAATAAACAGCTTCTGAAAGGGTTATTTCAGATAATCTTACATTTAACAATGATGAATTCAAAGAGTACTGGTTTTTTTTTCTGTTAAGTGTGTAATTTTACCAAAAATCAGCCAATGTGGTCTGAATTTATAAATAGGGAACGGAAAAAAAATTTCTAGCTAATATGAAAGAATTCTGGGATAGGATCTTTTTATTTTTTTTGTTTATAGCTTGTTTTTCGGTCGCGTTTTGGTGGAGAAATGGATGTTTTATTTTTTGTAATTTTGTGTTCAGACCGTGTCCGATTAGTCAATAATGTACAAATACAATAATATGTCCTGTATGCCTAGCTACAACGTGTAGCTGTCCGATTCTAAAGAAATCGAATTATTCATGAAGTTATGAGGGTTTTTATCTTGCGTGATTAATCGCATTTCCCCATATTTTTGAACACCTAGAGTCCCTAACTAATGCGTGTCAAGTTAAACTAATGCAAGGCTAACTAATGCACTTGTCAAGACACTCCAATTGGACACTAAAATGTTTCTACTTTTGATATTTACTTTAAGCTTCGTGTAAGTTTCTACATATATATAAATCTACATGTGCGAGGAATTTAACGATAGAACGCCCCCGAGCCCTGGCTTTTTTCTATATACACAATGATTTTCTTATACTCCACTCTGTGTGATTTCTATACGCGTTCGGCGAATTCTTTCTAGCCAGGCGTTATTCCATCTACGTACGCTTGCAACCAGCGATTGCTACGATTTGGGTGCTTACGAATAATAGAAGTTAGAATTGAATTTAGCCCATATTCTACAGTATCCAGTAAGTCCGCAAATGAGTAATTGCTGTTTTCACGTGTGTAGCGTTCAACAGCAGACCAGAAAAACTCAATAAAATTCAGCTGCAATAAAATGTAAAAAATGCATTCGTTCCCCGCAGCTTCAATTGAAGATACTCTACTGCTTACTGCTTACATTTGCTGAATGCGTAGTTCCTTTCTTGCTTGTCTATCGCAATTCAAGCAGATACTCGTTACCCAGTTCGAAGTTTTGGTGTGTTTGTATATACAATACCAGTATTTGTTTGCATGTTGATGTGTAAATGTCCTCGAAAATTTGGACAGATGCCAAAACCACCCCCGGTTGGCGATCGGGGGCAGTATAGTACTATACGCCCGTGCCCGCATTCTGAACCCACGAGACATTCATGACGTTGTGTAGGCTGGGTACCCGCTGTTGAGCCGGACGCGAAAAGTGAATGGAAAGAAAGAGAGAATAGCTTGTATTCTATTACGCGAAGGCAAATATGGATGAGGAACAAAGAAAAAAACAGTCAGTATAGGCGAACGCCCGCGATACATATACCGGCGAGCGGAAAACCGAGTGAGAAACTGTGAAGCGCGATGGCCAAAAGTAAAGAAACAACACAAACACAAAAACGGAGACTAGAAAAACATTCCCGAGAATAAGGAGAGCTCCGCCGATAACTGCGCATATTCCGAAATCCAATATTGACCCAAAAATAAGAAAATAAGGTAACGAAACGGAAAAAAGGATAGCAGACCAACGAAACCCGAACAAAAACGCTCACGCATGTTTATTCCAACACCCGCTATCGCCGACACTCTTAAAAAGCCGTGTCACGTTGTGCATCTTCGTAAATTAAAAAATTATTACAAAAGTAGACAAATCGCCAAAAGCGGTCATACATATAACTTAGCTGCGACTCACAAAAGCGGATGACTGCAGAAGGAACTTCCAGATGGATCGAAATATTTTCCGGGAAGACAATTACGTGTACCACTTTTCTCAGGTTTAGATCTGCAGCACTCCGTGCGCAGGAAGGGCTCGATGATTAGGTTCCAGGAGGAGTCTTCGTACGCAAGATCTGTGAATTTATGGCTAATCACTGACGGGACAGCAGAGAAGTAGCCAAAATCTTTAACCAAGATGTTTCGCCAGGGTTTTACTTGAACTTTAGCTTTGTTTTGTATTGTTCTGCAAAGTGGATGGGAAACTTTTTTCTTTTGTGTTCCATAAGTCGAAAAACTCGAAAAAACTTGATTCCTTGAATAAAAACGTAGAAGCACTAATGTTGCTAGAGTATAGCGCAAAAACATTTGCAAAAACTGTTGCAAAATTATCATGAAAATTATACGGCACTCGTCTCCCATTTACAGCAACATGACTGTGTTAATGATAGCTCGCAAAAGAAAATTTGGGTGGCTACAGGTACAACCATGATCAGCGCAGTGATACTAGTAAGTGTAAAAGTAGTTTAGTTGCACAAAGCTGGTCCGATTGTACGGTTGCATAAATAGCTGAACGTTTTGTGGACAAGATATTGTACGTATCGCACAACGGATTTAAAATTCAAGACTCAAGCATAAGTGCAATACCCGCAGTGTGACATGTAGCATTGGGATGCTATTGTTATTGTGTGAGGGCCCAGCAAGGGCCTCAAATTCTCGAGCTATTTTACTGTTGGGAAGTGCTATCACATGGCACAATATAACATCAAGGAATATTTTCAATTATAATACAAAATTTCTGCGTTTCTTTTTATCCAGTAGGGGATACAATTCTTTAGCAATTCGATAGACTTATGGTGAGCCATAGCAAAACCGTTCACGACTCATCCTTAAGCGAGTTCATGGTCATGAGTTATCACTCGACAATTAGCTATCATATTACTGATATTTCCCACCCAGGTATATCCACCATATAGTCATGGCTCCTGTAACACTAGTCCATTAAATTGAAGTATTTTCTGCGATATCAAGATATTAACTCGCTGCGTACAACGTGGTGTGTACTGCATATATTTGTTGGGGACAAGCCGGGGCTGTAGAGATAGACGGGAGTTTTCCAGAGAAGCGGACGAGAAAAATAGACATTTTTACTGTTGAGAATGGTGGGGCTCTGGATAGAATTAAAAAGCAGGACTTTAGGATATCGATTCGGACGGAAGGGACTTTGAGAAGGATGCGATAACTAGGAAAGAAGATAGTTGGTTGTCCTTCTCCGCTTCCGCAGGAATCTCCTCTCCATATCGAAATCCTCTTCAATACAATCCCAACGAGTACCAGAATGTAAACGCACACGACGAACGAAAAACGCAACTGAAAACTAACAAAAGCCACGAACGAAGAAAACATGCGCAATCCCCAAATTTTCCCTGCGGTACAAAATATAATGTAGGTAACGCTTTTTCGTGGCGTATCTACGCCTTTCCCTAAATGGAGGCCTTTTTTTGACTGGCGTAATAAACACCGTCTCCGGGGGAGGGTTCGACTCTGTTTTCCCGGTTTGTGGGCTGGGTTTCCGAAGCGCCTTTGCGGGATTCGATTTCTTCCAGGTGAAGGCATTTCAACGCTATTCGAGTAGGGCGTCCGAAAGGCCATTTCTTCATATCTTCCATGGAAAGGCATTTTGGCGCCCTTCCTTTATGTTATCAATGGCAAGGCGTTTGAACGCCCTTCCTTCATGTTATTTACGGAAAGCGTTTGCAAGGCAATTCTTTCATGTCATCTACGCAAAGGTGTTTGCACACCATTCGTACATGTGAGCCCGCTGAGGGGTAGTCACTAGGTCATCATTCGCATGCAATACAATATTCACGTGATATAGCAAGATGTATATTACTAAGCATGCACTAGTTACTACATAAGCTAGGCAGCGTCCACGTCAAGATCTCTCTACTTCCCCGTCCCACGACAAACCTCGACGTGGCTTGTGCATGCGAATAAGGCGGACGCTTTTCGCGCCACCCGCGCCCGGCGTGTGAAGCACAATTAATTTTTGCCACATCTAACCTGGTCTTTGATTTGTGTTTTAGAAAATTAATCCCTTGAAGCGAATTGGTTCAAGGGCACCAGCTAATTTGGAATATGTGGGGATACCGTTACTTCCACGGAAATCACTCCAGCCCATCAGGCGCAAAGTCCATCTTTTTACAGTCAAAGGGGGGCGAATCGGAAACCACGACAAATTGTAGTAAGAGGGTGGCAATTAGCAAAACAGTTGCCGGGGAGAGGAAACTTGCCAAACAGATGGCGTTGGCGAAGATGCAGAGATCCCAGATGAAGACCACGTGTCGTGCAGTGAGAGGAAAAAAAAAAAAAAAAAAACAGTGATAGAACCCCTGAGCCCGAGCA
>JABYPW010001816.1:0-11465 GCA_016880775.1 Phymatotrichopsis omnivora | reverse complement strand
AAAAAAAAAAAAAAAAAAAAAAAAAAAAAAGGAAAAAAAAAAAAAAAAAAAAAAAAAGAAAGCTCAATCGCGTGCTAGGGCTCCGGAACATACCACTCCCTAGGCCTCACACGTAAGCAAACAATTTATGGAACACCAACCAGGTCTGTAACGATGGGGTGTAAAATACCTGGTAGCATAACGCAGACCGCAGAGCGGACCTTTGCCAATGAATGAACATTCTGGGGAAGCCAATCTACACGTACATATGTACCTGTCGGCAAATGACAGCGATCGTGAGTGGATGCTAACGTGGTACCGCACATATTATGCAGCGGTGACGTTAGATAAAGTTCCGTGGGATGTAACTCTCGCCAATCTGTCCTCAACTACTCGGAAAGCGATACCGGTATGTATATGTAAGTAGTCGTTCAGCCAAAATGCATGTGCATGTGTGTAGTAGCGGAAATTGGAACCGATTAGTAAGGACATGAAGCACATGACTGTTTATCGATAAGGTGCGGCATCGATGGAGGGTCCGATTTTGATACCCAAGAATCAATTCTGCGCAATGTCAATCGCGGGTTCTTGAGGGGGGGGGGCGCGGCAGTGTTTACCAAACGTAGCAATCCTCATTCGATTCCACGATGGGTTTTTATCGGCTGCACTAACAATCATAGGCATGGATTGCGCGAAAGGTGTGGTTCAGGAACGCTGTTTTTCTGTAGAACGCAAAGAGGCGGTAGATATATCTGTAGTATTTTCGAAGTAAGTTTGGTCTGTTCTTGTTGAGATTTAAGCCATGCTTAAAGATCGCAGTTGTATTCCGTTCCTTCTTCAATGGTTGCACCCTCAGCTACAGATCTCACGAATGCAGTCGGATCTTAATTCAGCTTCGGCGCTCGCTAACCCATGAGTTGTACATGTACATGTACAAGTACATGCAAGGTCTTTGTTCTGGGTACGAGTGCCGCTTTTTTGATGCTTACCGTTATAATGTATACATGTGTATCTATGAGCCTCAAAGTCTCCCGAGTCCAACGAGGTTTCTGTCCAATGCTGGTTTAGGCCTTCTGCGCATTTTGCATGTAGTGTTGGCGGCTGAGCCGGGCGCAAACTGGCTGTTTTCCCCGCGAGCTCCCCCGAAGTTCTCTGCAATACCACGACGTCACGTTGTTTACTATTGTGTGGTCTCTCCGTCTTCCCTCCTGCCCGCTGTCCGTCCCAAGTTCGCCGCCTTTCCCATCGACACTACTCTCGGCTAACCCGAGCATCGACAGCCTCGTATCTTGCACACACGCAGAAGCAACTCTCCTACACGCGACCATCAATTAGAGCAAACCAGCCTCCTCTGCCCTCCCACTGCAACCTAACTCTATCTCGCCACCCTTTTCCTAAAATCATCAATTTTGCAAACACCTGGCAGCGACAATCATGGATCGACTCAGCAACCTTCCGGTCGAAATACTCGATCAAATCATCTTCGAGGTATCTCTTCTCTTATCACTCCCCCACCCCTCCTTTACCCCCCGATTTCATTTCCCCACATGCGGCTAACGGAGTATTCGACCGCCAGATTTCCTCAAAGGACTGCAAATCTCTTTCCTCTCTCGCGAAGACCTGTCGTGTGCTGTATCTTTATGTGCAGCCTTGGCTTTTCCGCAGAGTGCGCCTCTGTATCGCTGGGAAGTACTCTCTCCCTAAGATAATAGCTATTCTTACATACCTTACGCCACCGAAGGGCGAGAGATCGAAGAAACGTAAGGGGAAACAGATGGAGGGTGGAAACCCCGAAGGGCCCCAGGAATGTCATGGCTGCACATCGAAGGCCGCTGCTGGGACACAACCTAGCTTCGTGAATAGGGACTTTGTGCTGCAGTTCGTTAAAGAGGTTGTTGTGGATGGGTACTGGAGCTACAGGAATGAAGAGAAATCTGAAGAGTACAATTTCTCCGATAACAGAGATGAAGAAGGAAATCGACCCAATGATGCATTTATCGATGCTTTGGAGGGCTTTCTGCGGAGCTTGGAAAACTTGCAGAAGTTCCAGTACGTTCTTCTCCGTCGGACCATTCAATGCTTCCCCAAAAGGAATTACTATTACCTGATTTTATTTTACTTCAGATGGCTAAACTAGTGAGCTAGGTGGTTGATAACAAATTTAATCCCCCCTCGTATCTTTGCAGCACTTACTCAATCTCCCCACTTCAACTCCTTCGCAATGTATGGCGACCCTCATATATGTACCCTTGCCGGCCGCGACCCCTATCTTCCTCCGAGCCCGATAACGACCAATCCGACCCCTCTCTGTTCTGTAGCCTTGAAAACTCTTCGAGCTCTTCAGACCGGTGACCTGGCTCAGGTTGTGCAGTATGGAGACGTGATTCGTTCTCCTAATACCTGGAAGTCTCTCCGAGTCTTGGAATTCGACCTTTCTCCACAATTTATCAGCACTCTGGTCGACATGGAGCCTTTAGATCCAGATGTCCTCACTGTTCTTTTACGACCTCCAGCGCCTCCGCCTGGAAAAACCATCACGGAAAAACTCGCGCTTGAAAAATTGGCGTTGAAAGACCTACAATTTCAACCACGAGGCTCAATGGCAATAGATAGAGCCATAAACCCTGCTACTTTGAAGGATCTATACATGTATTTCTGTCAATTCAGCCACGACCTTTACAGGCGCTGGAACAACAAGATGTCCTCTCTAGAACGTCTGTATATCAAAGAAGAAGTGGGATTTCCTTATCTTGCTGCATTCCTCCAACAATTCGGCTCCTCCGGCAAGTACAAGACTCTCAAAAAATTGGAGTTGTGTTGCTGGCATTTGCGTCCATGGAATCCTGAGGATAACCCTGCCAGCTATAATCATGGGGTCCAAGGTGTGCTTCATTATATGCTCGATTCCTGGAGCGATACTATTGATGGCAACATGGATGAGTTTGACGATGACAGTCTAGACGAATTCTTAGGTGACCATTATCATCACCATCATCACCATAACCATTTCGGTATTCATAATCAACCGCTGTGGGATGACAGCGAAGATGATGCTGTGATGGGTAACGGTATTGGAGGCGGTGGAGGAGGCAATGAAGAAGCAGGTAATGTTAATAATAATTCTGGGCGACCGTCACCAATTTCGTGGGATTCCATAAAGGATCTTGCAGGGGACAAAAAAAATGGATGGGGGTTAGAGAAGCTTGTTTTAGATTTGAGACCAGGTGGACCGTTCGTGGCCTCGCAGAAAATTCCACGACAGGAGAGCTTTTTGTGTGGATTCTGGGCATTGCGGGAATTATCGATTCCTGTGTCATATTCCAGGGAAGACAATTGGGTAATTCGTTGTCTTAATTTTTGCGCAAAACGTGTATTGACTATTTATTTCCAACCTTATAGGAGGAACTTCTCACTTCCATCGCTTGTCTTCCTAAACTCGAATACCTTTGCCTTCTCAACTCCAGAAATGATGGCATTCTTCCGCCTCAGAATTTAAGAAACCACATAGGTCCTATGGGTGTCATGCACCTCATGCCACTCGCCCTAAATCGCTCTAGTAATGGTCGAATGGCTCCCAAAACTAATCTCGATAGCGGCTACGTTGATGCCTTCCAAATTGCTTTTCACAATCGATTCCCGCCATCTTCGCATATATCCCTCACCATAGCCTCCGCAGGACTAGGATCCTCCGCCACCGTCGCATCATCTTCAAAATCCTCTCCGAAGAAGGTTAAGCAGGAAAATTGGTACGGAAGGCTAAGGTACGTGGGTGTGAGGAATATCCGGCAAAGCGGGGATAGGGAGATACAGGTATGGAAGATCAAAGTGGTGAAGAAAAAAGTTACGAGACGGATGAGCTTGAGGAGCAGTACCAAGGTGGATGCAGACGTTTGCTCGCAGATGATTACGAATGACGGAGAGACGGTGGAGTTGACGAATGTTCAGCCGGAGGATGTGGAGGAGTCAGATATTTTTTCCACTGCGGGTAAGAAACGATCTTCTAAATTTTCTTTGAATTTTTGGTGGGTCGGAGTTTTTTTAGTAGAAAATAATTTGCGATGCACCTTTTATGTTTTTGGAGTATTAGCGTTTAACAGATGTGTCATATGCAGTGTCAGTATCAGTGAAACCTAGCAGCGCACTTTATTAGGAAATACGGAATGGAAGGATACTCGATCTGCGGACGTTTCTGGACGCTGAAATATGTGTATTCATACTATATAAATGTTTTCTTCGCCAAACTTCCTCTTTTTTTTTTTTTTTTTTTTTTTTTTTTAAATGAGATTCCGAAGTCGATGTTTAGGAAGCGAGAAATCAATAATTTCAAGCCGGCTGTATTGCGCTTGTCTAGGCTTGTGAATAGTGTGATATTTAGTACTTAATTTATGTTTTTCTTTTATTGTTTTTCTTGATTTTTTTCTTGATTTTTTGATTTTTTCTCTTCCATATTTGTTACTGCCCGAGCTGTTGTAAGAAACGTGAAGTTTAGTGTTCCTTTGTTTATATCTTGTTTTTTTTTTTGTTTTTTTTCTTACACTTTTTCTTAGGAGTTAATGTGGATGTGAAAGATGGAAAGGTGGGTTGGGACGTTGGTCATATAGATTTGTAGATTTCTGATGGAGGCGGTATACTTGTATCAACGAGATAGATACTGGGTTGGAGTTGTTTGGAAGGTTTTAGAGAATAATAATACAATTTTGATTCCGAGGGTCTCTTTTTGGGGGTAATTTTATTTCTACGTAAAGTATGGAGTTGGAAGAGTGTAGTTGGAATGATAGGACTTTTCGGTGTAACAGCAAAACGTGACGTTTCACCATGCCTTTAAGCTAAAGCTCCCCACCGTATTACACGCCACAAGTTTCCAGGTATGTATGTACCTGCGTAAGGAGGCCACCCGTACGTGCTTCGCGTTTGGTCCATCCAATCCCACATTCGCAATGGACCTCTTAAAAGTTCTCGAAGCCCAAAATCCAAGCCAGCGTTGCGTAAAACGCGGGACGAAAAGCCGCAAAACCGCACTTTCGTGTTGCGGGACTCGCATCAATGTTCCACACATATCTGGTATTCCGCCCCGTCCCAGGTCCCAAAGGCCATATACTTACATGTATGTATAATATAGCAGTCTTGTGCGTTACCGGCGCGAACAGCGGACACGCATGTTGGCGATTTTTTCTTTCCTTTTTTTTTTTTTTTTTGCTCCTGAACACCGCGAGTTGGTGGTGGAAGTGAGGTAGAGGGTGTAGGTAAGGCTGTGTCATTGCGACTATATTATTCGTTCAAGAAGCATGAAACATGCATTTTGAAGGTGGCTTGTGGAAGGCTCATGGTGGCGTAAAGGGTGCATTCTGCCGCAATGTTTTACCTTTAAAAGGCACAAAGGGGCAGAGCAGAACGGCAGAACAAATAGTAATATGCTTCCCGAGGTGCCTGGTGTAGCCGACAGTCTGGTTCTGCCATCTGCCTGCCGCGGCAGATTCTTTTTGAGGGTTCTGCCAGGCGGGTAAGGTGGATGCGTACTGCCTCTAACGCTAACCGATGAGGCGTTTTCGAAGGATCAAGAAAGACATCGAGTTTGAGAATGGGGTGGTTGAGAGGAGAAGAGGTGATTATATTTGAGGTTTGATGTATCGGGTGAGGTTTGATGTATCGGGTGAGTTAGATCGCGGTATCTTACCGAGGCTGCGCTTTTTTTTTTTTTTTTTTCAGGCACCGGATGCGGAAATATTGCGGTACGGTAGAATTAATATTTTTGCAGCAGTATGTACATGTAGTTGGTACATAGCTTCAATGCTCGTGATCAGCGACGCGCAACATATCGTCATTGGATCTCCGATGAATCACCTGCTTCCGGCGAGTGCATTGGGATGATGTGATCATCCATACACTATCGCGGGACGTAGAACGGACAAGACATGATGGGCTTGCGCATATCTCATTGGAAGTTTCGACGTTTCTTTGGGAAATCCGGAGACATCCGAATGTCATGAACCTTCCACTTGGAGGGCGTTTGCCTGTGATTGTGCAGAGGGAAGCGCCTCGCGGCCGGAGTCGGAGTCGGGCATACACTATGTAAGGCAGGACTTGAACTTGAATTAGTGCAGCAACCAACCAACGAAGTGCCAGGTTTTTTAAACAAAAAACGGTATTCCATCTACGTTCCTTTCTGCATACCGTAAAACATACATATAAGCACCTTTTCCGTGCGGGGTGAACCCAAAAACTCTGATCGGGTGCATTTCTAGGAGCAATTGGTTAATGCCACTCTTAATTTTGCGATCACGAAGCAGAGTGCACATTTGTAAGTACTAGAACTCTACACACATGTTCTCGGCGTCATGTGAGAAACATCTCGAGCAATTCGGAGCGGATAATCCATGAGGCAGGAGATTGGGACGGAAAGAGAAGCATCGCCTATCGATAGCGACGGGGTGGGATTTGAAGATGCAGGTGGCTCTTCTGGTCGTTGTGATCGACGGGTTGTATAGGTTCGAAGCGCGCTGTTCGGTTAGTAGCGCGGAGTATTTAAAGCTACGCGTACCAAAACTCCTGTTGAAGGGGTTGATCCAGGTATTTCTGGCGCGTTTATCGACACGTCCGTTGCATGAAAGTTTCGGGGGTTAAGGAGGATTGTATTGGAATTGAGGTGCTGGGAGAGGAGTTTGCCGGGAAATTTAAGTGATTTAGCATGATACACTGCGAAGGTGGTAAATACAGTATTCCTACCTGCGTGTTGAGATGTAATTAGGCATAAAACAAGCTATACTCTACTGGGCGGGCGACTGCACTGCAGTTATTATATAGATATATGTATGTACTAGTACATGTATACAAGTTCTATTGGCACCGGTGGTGATTGCTTTCCTAATAGGAATACAGGCGCAATGGTTTTCTCGGAATGGGTAGCGCTGATCGGCAGCGTAGTATGCAAACATCTGCCCACAATTGATGCTTAAAAACGAGGTTGAAGGGCAAGAAACTCGCCGCAACTTGGCGCAAACCTTGCTAGCGAAAAGTAGTTTAGGGTGTGCATGAAGTGAGGGATGGGCATAACATGTAAGCATCGCGCTGAGCAGTGACCACCGACGAGGTAGAGGAGGGAGGTAGAAAGTGGCGAAGTTTCCCGATTTTGCAGTATTAAAAAAAATCTGTTAGCTAGCGCGCAATGCTTGGCGGACTCGAGTACTCTATTGCTACGGTTCACAAGGGGCCCGGTTAGATTGTTTGCTTGCTTACTTACACCAGAGTACTCAGCTTGTTGGATTGCTAACCGGAACCCAGCATGCGTACCTCTTCCAATTGGGCGGGAATGAAGTTGCAGTTCCGTTCGGTTTGAGTCTCTGAGACCCCTATCGGCTACTACGTACTCAAAGTATGTTGGATCTGTTTTCAGTTGTTCAGCATACGCGGCTACAGCCTCTGAGACGCGAGGACAAAAAAAAAGGAAAAAAAAAAAACAAAAAAAAAAACGTTCAAGACTCGGTCTGGTTGGTTCGGCAGGCGGTTTTTGTAATACATGTACTATACTTGGGCTAACCAGTACCCAAGACTCGACACGCGAAGGAGGGGTCGGCGGCACTTTTCTGGAACGTGCGGATTCAAAGTGAGACGTGCCCTGTGGCACATGTTTACTCCAAATCCGTCTTTCTAAGCTGCGTTAAAGGTGCTCGCCTCAGCTCATCACGATCAACCGTTTCCTGCTTTTCAACAAATTCTCCGGGGATATACGTATGTAGCTGTATCTTCGCAGGTACGTAGTGCTTCTCGATAGCATCGAAATATAGCGCCAAGGTCCACGAAATTGACCATCCCAACTTCCCCGCACTCTCACAAGACCCGCTATCCCGCTACTGTCGTACCCACTTTTCTGACCATTTCAGCGGGATTATTTCGTTGCATCCTCTTTCTTTTTTTTTTTTTTTTTTCTTCTCGCTCCTTGTGCACCTTCGTATCAAGTGTTTCCCCTGTAAATAAAATAAACCCGGCAAGCCCTGGCCGGCGGTGCACTGTCTCAAAAGTACTGATTGTTACCTGTCAGCTTCTTCTGCACCAACGAAGCTCCCGGGACACCTTCCTTATCTACATATCTAGGGCCGCCTGCTCCTCCCTGTGGGTTGCACAGCCGACTCAGCGAAAAAAAATCACAGGACAGTCTTTTAGCCTGAGCAAACTGAGGACCTCAAACTTTTCTCTCGACGAGAGTTTCTCAACTCACCATGGCGCCTTCTATGTCTTTATTCTCACGACGAAAGACCTCTGAAGGCGGAGGTCTACGCACAGCTCTCTTAACTAATGTCGATCCCTTATCCGCCTCCGCAACTTCCAGCCTATCCATGCACAAGGAGGATACGCCGATTGCAACACCACTTTCCCCGAAGTTTGGATCTACGTCGTCAAAACTCTTCACCAAAGGCTCCCCCGTAGTGCTATCAGGATACTCCGCTGGCAGCGCAGGAATCGTATATGCGCCACATCTCACTCGACCTAAAGCATCTGCCATGGCTGATGCTACAGCACCTACTACAGGTCTCAGAATCAATGGTGCTCTGGAACAAATACCAATACCCAGTCGCTCAAATTCCGATGTTAGCTCGAGTAACAGTGGGAGTAGAAGGGCTAGATCCGTCGACCAGAAAACTCCGTCAGGGAACCATCCGGGATATTCAACGCCCTCCGCAGTTTCTTCCCCGACACCCTCGCTAGCCTCACCTCCTGCGATTCCACTTCCAACAACCCCACCGGTACCGACGGGTGCAGGTCATGACATCGCTGCTGGGGGGTTTTATTTACCAATCAGTCCGCCATTGTCTCCGGAAAGCCCGATGGGGAATAAACACGATATCACATCGATGATTCCGGAAAATTTCCTGCGTGGAGCCAGAAAGTCGGAAAGCGAATTATCGGCGGAGATAGCTGCATTGAAGAAGGTCAGTGAATATAAGGATTTTGTTTTCAGGCATTACGCATTGTGAATTATATTGTTTGGGGTTAATGAGCGTAAGCTGGGATACCGCTAATATTGATCTGTCTCAGGCGGTGAACCTACGAGATCTAGCTATCGCTAAATTGGATACAAACGTCAACATCGGCGACGCACTTGAATCGGCTCCTAAAACCGAGGTTCGTTTCCACAATTTCAGCTGGGCCGCTTTTTGAACTCTTTGGCTTAACTTTTTGCAGGCCCAGCGTGTAAACCAAATCCTCTGCCGACGCATAAAAGACCTCGAAAACAAAAACCGAGAAAAAGACTTCGAAATCGCTCAACAATCCACTCAGATAAAATCCCTGCGAGAAACACACGCCGCCGTTCTAGATGCCATGAAAGAGTCGCATGCCGAAGAAATCGTATCTCTCCGGAAAGCCGCCAGAAGTCTGGAACTATCTGTCGGCTGCAGCCTCGAGGATGTGCAAGAAATGGAACGCCTCAAAGAGCGGGAGTCAGAACTCCTCGCACAGATCTCCCAAAAGGATAATGAAATTGAATATCTTCAAGTAAACACGGATGGACTTCGTGAGCAGATCGCGGTTATGGAAACAGTTGTTGCAGGAAAAGACGAAGAGCTTGAACATGCGAAGCGGAAAATACAAGATTTGAGTGACAACAGTGGTAGCAGATCTACATTAGATGGAATCGCGGATTTGGGATTAGCGGACATGGGACGGAGGTTATTGGAGGAGATTCGAAGGCGGGAGAAGGCAGAAAAGAAATTAGAGGAAGCTATGGTAAAAGCCAGAAACGGCCTCGAAGCGGTTTTAGTCGACGAAGGCAAGAAACGGGAACAAGTCAGAGCAACTGTCTGGAAGGAATTCGAACAAACCCTCGCGCAAGAAGAGCGTCGACGAACGGAAATCCAGCGGAAAGCCAAAGAAGACCTCGACTATGTCCTCGTCGAAGAGGAGAAACGCCGGGCAGAAATAAACTGGATCTTCAATTCGAAAATCGAGACGCTCGAAACCCAACTCCGAGTGGACTCGGAAGAGTTCCGGAAGCAGATCGAGGCTCTCCTGAAAACTAAGGCGGAATTGGAGGAAAGGATCGCAAGAATGTCGGAAGAGCTGGAGAAGGATAAAACGGCGATTATGACACAGAAAACGGGTAATGAAGATTTGATACAGATGGTTAAAAGAATTAACCACCGTCTTGGGGAGGAAAAGAAGAAGAATAAAAGGCTGGAAGTTACTGTCGGTCAAATTACCAAGGAAGCTGTAAACAACGTATCTGGAGCCAATAGCGAAGCAGCGCTAGTCAGGATTCAACTCGAGGAACGAGATGCAACAATCACCTCGTTAGAAACTGAACTCGACGCATTACGAATGAGCAAAGATGCCGCGGAAGATACGCTAATGAAGCTTCAAATTGAAACCAGCACCCAACAGCAAGGAATCGAAGACCGGGACGAGCGAATCAAGGACCTGGAGACCGAGAGCGGTGAACTCAGAGACAAAATCGACTCACTGCTAAAACAAACCAAAGACCTTAAGAAGAACTCCGAACTCCGGGAACAATACTTTGCAAAACTCTCCGAAAACTTTACAAATGCCGATTCCTCACCGGTAGAAATCGAAGTTATGGAAAAGAGAATCCATCAAATGGAAGTCGATATCGACCTTTATCGACAAGATATCAAGGGGTACAAAAAAGATGTCAAGAAACGAGATGCAAAAATCTCGACGCTGTCTAAAGAACTCAATGAGCTCGAAGCAAAATTCCAACAGAAAATTAAGGAAACGCAAGCTTGCAAATCCGCCCTCGATACTGGAGTCCTGAGGGACCTTCCCCCAGCCACCTGCGACGAAACTCAAGATTCTGGGAAAATCAAAGATGAGAATGCCCAGTTACGACAAAAGATCTACGCCGTTGAAGAAGAGCGCGAAGCGCTCCGGAAAAAACACGATGCCTTCACCTCCCAACAATCTCTCATCATCTCGGGGATGGAAGCGCAGCTTGCAAAAATCAAGAAAGAGAAAGAAGCCATCGAGCACGCAGCAGCAAAACAACTTCGACGAATGCAGCAGTCATTCCAACAACTATCGCAAGCTGCTGTTGCCGGCGGACTTCCTCCAGCTGCTCATAAATACCAAAGTAACCCGTTACCGCCGCTTCCCGCTTCCGCTTTGGATCTCGATCTGAAGAAGAAGGGGGAGAGCCGACGGAAAAAAAGTCAAGATGGATCGATTGGGAAACGGAGACCGGCAAGCCTGGTGGGGAGTAATGGAGCGGAAATGGGGAATTTGCAGGTAGTTGGGGAGAAGGGTGCCGATGGGGTTGAGGAGAAGGAAAAGGGAGAGAAGGAAGAGGGACCTGCGCCAAGCCCGCTGTCAGTATCGGGTAGCCCAAGTACCGAGACTCGTTATAAGAGGTTGAGTGAGAAGGAACGGCTTCAGAGGACTTTGAGTGCCATTAATGAGCCGGACGGAGCGTTAGGAGATGAGGAGATTATCGAGTGGTGACCTTTCTGTTTTTTTTTTTTTTTTTTTTTTTTTTTTCC
>JABYPW010001815.1:0-13546 GCA_016880775.1 Phymatotrichopsis omnivora | reverse complement strand
GAAGGTTGAGAAGCCTAGATCATGAAGCAACTTATCTTGTCCTCCCTCGGATCACTGATGTATGGACAGGGCATTGCACTCAATTAAGAGCATATGACATAGTCGCGTAATATAGGAGCGATCTCGCTAAGCGCCGTCAGGGCAACCCTTCATACGGCTGATCATGAAGCGACCAATGACTGTCCTTAAATTCCCTTCCATCCAAAGAAATGAGTCATCTATGATAAAGAAGATTACATAAGAAATAGAACCCTAAAGAAAGCCTTAGAAATCCCAAAACTCATTCTATCATCATCTGATGTGATCGTAACATTCCTAGGAGTTGTAAAGGAAATGATTAGTGTTATAGTCTGAGCTCGGATCGCTGATCTCTGGCAAGATCATTATCACGTGATTACTGGCTTGATCAGCTTGAGTCATACCAACTGCAAGTGACTAAGTCATAGGAGTTACTCAAGTTGTTCCGATCATATGAGGTACGCTTGAGAGAGGATGATGGGTTAGTCAGACCCTGACTCATCTTCATCAGAGGTGCCACATATGACTCATCCAGAGGCAGAGCCCTTTGTCATGTGGTCCTTTCGTATGGTGCAGGGGTGTACTCACTGGAAGTTGCTCATCTAACTAAACTCATCGTCGTATGTAGGCCCTTGGTACCATGGCTGTAATAGCCGAGATAGAGAACCTCCAAGTCGAGTAACAGTCCTTAACACCATGGTGTTTAGACAAGCAGCACAGATAGGCCTTATTCTTCTTAGCCTACTCCTTCTCTTCCTTAGTAAGTTGAGGAAGCTTCCCTTTGTCCTAGGAAGAGGACCCTGAGGGATGCTTGTCCTAGGTCTTTTTCAGCTTAGAAGGAGTAGATAGGCTAGAGGTCTACTTGGTTGAATGTCCCTTCTAGGACTGCTGGATGGCCACCTGGGCATCCTCTATCACTAAGCCTACTTGTATAATACAAGAAAGCCACTCTACTGTAGAGGTGTTGTGTGTGGTTTGGGCTGCCATAGCTAAACAGAGATCTTCCTTAAGACCTCTCTCCACCCAGAACTTGAAGGTTTTCTAATCGTACTGGATGATCTGGTTCAGTACCTCTATCTAGGTGAGGTAGGAGAGAATGCCCTTAGTCTGTTAGGTATTGATCATCTCCCAAATAGCCTAGGGCTTGGTGGCAAAGGCTCCAAAGTAGCTTTTTACCACCTCGGTGAAGTCATCCCAAATAGTGGTCTGCTGGGTCCACCGGTGAGCTTTGGCTCACCACCAGGTTGCTGCTATACCCATCATATATGTTG
Source organism: Phymatotrichopsis omnivora (assembly GCA_016880775.1). NCBI lineage: Eukaryota > Fungi > Ascomycota > Pezizomycetes > Pezizales > Rhizinaceae > Phymatotrichopsis > Phymatotrichopsis omnivora. The sequence continues at coordinate 12,257 of JABYPW010001815.1, read as the reverse complement.
AGGTGAACCTGGTTTTGATCCAGTCATGGGGGAAGGCATGAGCTTAGTGGATAAAGTAGTTCTCGCATTGCTCGATGAACTTCCTTATATCCTCAGCCTTTCCCAATAACCTCTCCAGATCGGCAGGCTTAGGACCCTTAAAATTAGTAGACAGAATATGAGGTGGGGCAGGTATACAGTGGTTTGAGAGAAGTACCAGTAGGGTAGTTTGTTGGAGTGCCTCCTACACTATCCAGACAATATCACTCTCCTGAATAGGACAAGGAGAGGTTTCTCAGGGTGCAAGTGCAAAGGAGGCAAAGGAGGTTGGGCACCTTCCCCAAGAATGTCCTGCAAAGGCAGAACAGGAAGGAGCTAGAGGAGGAGTAGGGGAGATAGGCCAGGAAGGTGGTTAGAATAGCAGGATGGTAGGGCATGACCTTGGTATAGAGGGTCTTGGCCAGGGAGCAGGTGGAGGAGTTTAGGCGAGGAAGCGAGGGCCCAGCTAATCAATACTGGTGTCTCTTTTCCATTGCCCTAGAATAAAACGCTAAGTAGTAGTAGGTGCTAATGAGTGTGACAGTGGTGGAGGCAACTAGGACTTGTCTCTAAGGGGTCTACTTGGGTATCAACGAAGGCTAGCATATCAGGCAATAACCTTCAGGTTCAAGTACCATGGTAGTTTTGAGGAAGGTAATCAACGGTTTAACCTGAGGTCAGCTTAAGCTAGTCCATGGACTCCTCAGCCTGTTGCCGTGTCTACCCGCGTACCTTTTGGTATGCTCAGGATTTTACACTCGAACCTAGAAAGGATGTTCACCTTAAACCCTAAAATGGGAGCCTCTGAACCTATGTCATAGACTCTTAATTGAGTGCGATGCCCCAGTTCTTGGCATTTAAGTCGGTTTGGGAAAGTACAGAAAGGAGCAGGTGGAGGAGTAGAGATGTGGCTCGCCCTATCATTGAGGTCGATCACCTGGTCCAGGTTGCGAGACACCGGAGGGGAAACAATAGATCCAAAATTTCCCTTGTACTGATAGTATAACTCCTTCCACATCTTAGCATCATCATTAGCCTTCATCAGGTCTTCTCTGAGCTTGACCATATCTTCCTTCCTCAGCGTACACCTAGCAGAGAGAGATTTATTGTCTGCCTTAAGGCACAGAACATGGTTTTCTACCTCACTAAGCCCACCTTGGAGAGGGACCTCACCCTACTCTAAGACTTCTATCCTAGCCTTTACTTTAGCTAGGGCCACTATAACAGTGGCAATCTGCTCATTCAGGGAGGCTAGTAGGTGCAGAGCCTGGTATGCTAGCTACTGGTGGAGCTCATTGATTCTGCGGTTGAGCTCCTCAACTATACTCTGATGGGCCTGATTCAGAGTATTGGTGTAGTCAGCCTCCCTTTGAGTAAAGAGGCCTGCTCCTTCTAGATCTGCTTAATAGTAGATAGGAGCAAGTTGGTCATGGAAGGGGCAAAAGCCATGGACAGCTTTGGGAGGGGTTTCTAGATAGTCCGATGAAGGACAATAGTAGCATAAACAATGGATACCACATCATTCCTCTGCTTGTGAAACTCCTCCTCATTGTCTTGAAGTGCCTGTTTACAGGGCTCTTCCCCAAGGAATTGCCAAGCCTTGTACAAGGCTTATACTATGGCTATATAATTGTCTATGACCACCTTCTAGTGCTTGTTAGCATAGAACAACTCAGCAGGTTTGAGATCAATGGTGGCCTCCTTATGCATTGACACATTGGAGGCTGATGATTGAGTGGTCTGAACTGTTTAGGCTAAAGGGTTGGTGGGCTGGGTGCCCACAATGAGAGCAAGAGAGGATGTATCAGGTATCAGAACATCGCAAGAGGAAGATGCCATCTTCTGTAAAGAATACAGTGTGACAGATCACCCTATATAGTACATATATAACTCAGTAAAGATACCTTAGGCATGCTTTGTAAACATTACTGAGTAAAATCAGATATCTCAGCTAAACGAAAGCTCAACTCGAAGATATCTTTCCTATAATGAATGGGTAGACTTCAAGTGTTGAAGACAAGAAAAGATGAATATATTCTTTAAGGCTCAAAGATAACTCAAGGCTTTCATAATGGTGATCGCAGAGAAGACAAGAAGCTATGTGTTAAACAAGGAAGGAAGGAAAGACAATAAGATAGAAACAACTGCACACTTATATATCCTATCATTTACCTAAGCTGACAAAGAGATGACAAAGGAAATAGAAACCTAAAGAATAATTCCTATTCTAGACCATCTCCTAATTCCTAATCAGCTGATCCTATAGAAGAGTCTAGAATAGACAGGACACAATTAGTACTCGATTTGAGTATGATCACCTATTATCCTCTTGGGCCTCACTCCCGATTGATGATAGTCTTATACAATATGAGTCCGATCACCTAATCATGATCTCATGGCTGACTAGGCCAATATCATATCATACCGATAGCTAATCATGTAGGAACTGTAGTGCTGACTTCCTATACCTAGTCAGGGCTAACAGCAAAGACACACTATACCACGCCACACTATGAGACCATGTGACAGAGGATCATCTCCAGAGTGCTTAACACAATGGTGAAGTGTGGAGATGGCATAGTCATATGTTAGTATTCTAAGTGTAACCTCCATCATAGCACATCGTCTAGGTACCTTGATGCTGACAACTACTTGTGTTCATAACAGTTAAGGTGGCAGTGGTATAGGTGCCTCTAGTGTAGGAGCAGTGGGTGGTTGCAGAGGAGCCAGATTTCTCATAGCTTCCTATATGATTTCCTCTACATTTCCTATAGTGAGGGGTTTTTCCCCTTACTAAGGTCTTGGAGGTACTGGGGGAGGAGCTGGTAAAAGAGTAATAGTTCTGCTTAGCCAGGAAGGTTCTCCTTTCCTAAGTTCTCCTATAAAGTCCAGGAATCCCTTGCTCTTTCTGCATAATAGGAAAGGAGGCTCTGTGTCAGGGATGGTTAGACTGAGTGGATAGTCATCAAGGTCCACTATTTTCTCCCTTGCCAATTGCATATAGGAGACTGCCAAGTCCACTGGCCTCTTGTATTGATTGTAGAGGCTCTAGAAGTGGGCTGCATCCTCCCTAGCCTCCTTGAGGTTAGCCTCTGACTCAGTTACCCTTTGCTGGAGGGTAGTTAAAGACTGATTTACTTCCCCCTTAGCTTTCAACTCCTTTTGTGCAAACTAGAGCTGATTCCAAAGGTTGAAGTTTTCAATATTTAATGCTGAATTGGTATCCTTTAAATGTGTGTTATCTATTTAAAGCTACACTAAGAGCTGGGTATCATCTTCCTTGCTCAAAGTGAGTTGAGCTACCTCTAGGTCATTGATAAGGGCAGCATTCTTGTTCTGGAGCTGGCCAATCTAGTAGGAGTTTTCCAGTTTGACCTATTCCCTTATCTTTGTAGTTTGGAAGGCATTCTCCTCCTTTTACTCCTTCAGGAGGTTGATTGCTTGGAGGAGGATGTTTGTTACCCTTGGTGGAGCCGTATGAAGGGTTACCCTGACGGTACTTAGCGAGATCGCTCCTGTGTTATGTGACTATGTCATATGCTCTTAATTGAGTGCGACACCCCATCTGTACATCACTGATCCGAGGGAGGACAAGTAAAGTTACCCTTGGTGGAAATGACACCAGGACAGGTGGCAGCTTCTTCCCCATCTATTTATAGGTCAGAATGGTAGAGAAGAGGATCCCTTGAATCTACTCCTTTTATTGCTGTAAGTATTCTAGGAGTTGAGTTTTGATCTCTAGGTATGCCTCATCTACAATGAAGTCTCTTCCTTAGAGGAATATGTCATCGAGCTCAATGAAGTTGTTGAGAATGGAGACTTAGGGTTTCTCCATAAACTTCTAAGCTAAGTTATCAAGTTCAACCTAAGTTTCAAGTATCATCTTCCCAGATCATGTCAATACCAAGGGTACTTGCCCTAGCTTGTAAAGGGTCTTGCCGTCGTATAAGGTAAGGGCTGTAGTCACATCAGGCATGGGAGTGTCATTGCTAGCCATGCCTTAAGAATATAGTGTTATGGCAGGTGTCTTTGTTTAGGTTAAAGCTCAGTAAAGTACAAGTGCAACTTAACAGAGAAGGTATTACTGAGTAAACTCAGATATCTCAACCATTCTAAGTCTGGATCCACAAATACACTTTCCTACAGTCAAGGCAAGATGAAAGGAACAAAGTTCGAGAGTAGGAACAAATATATTCTTAAGGCTTGTAGCTAGTCTGTAGACTCAAGAGAGAAGGAAAGGAAAGATAACAGAAGCTGATGATGATGATTATTCATTATTTATTTTCTAAACTACTCTTCACAATTTACACAAGAATCTGCATAAATTCTAAGACTATGGCATACCCAAAAGCAAAAAGGAAAAAGACTCAAAGAAACTACCCATTCAAACAAAGATCTGAAAAAACAATAGGCAAAGCCAAACGATCAGAAAAAGCAGGTACCGGCATTTCCCCCACCTCAAATCTACCATCACTAGATAAAGGAGATAAGGAAACAGGAGAGGTGTACAAAGGAGGAGTTGCCAATGGTCCCTCACTGGGATCGACATCTGTGAGACTTGTATCGAGCCATAAAATGGTATCTGCCTAAGGGCTGCAGGACAAACACCTGCTTAGGGGCTTGGGAGATGAAAGGGGGGTATAAGACTTATGTTCATAGGTAGGGACACTTACTTGCACTTGAAACTTGTACAGGTTTAGGTGTAGGGGCTGCCCAGTTTTGGTGGCCTTCAGGTATTCAATGAGTTTCTGGAGCAATAATGGGCTATTGAAAATTTGTGTAAGCGATGGATTTCCTGGCAAGAATTTTTCTCTGTCCAGGATTCATTCTTTGCAAGTCCTGATAGCGTGCTCAATAGTATCAGGTTCTTGATAGCATCTAGGACAGTAGGACCTTCCTTCTCTCCAGGGGAGATGTCTGGACAGGTGTGAACTTCCTGATCGCATTTGGAAGAGGACTTGACTTATATTTCAGGGAAGTTAAAAGGTGGAATCTTCATAAAGGGATGGGTAGCAGATGTAGCCCTTAGCCTCTTGTATTTATTCTTTCCATATTAATAGGAAGTTTTGTTTGATCTATTGGAGGGCTTTCTCTTTGCTGTGCAGAGAGGGGGTCCTTTCGCTAACTACGACATTGAAGGGGTTCTATACAGTGTCTTGATCCATTAGATGTTTGAGGCTTTTCACCATAGCGTATGTGTGCAGAGGAGCTAGGGCATTGGTTCCAGGTTTGGAGTTCCATTGGAGTACTTGTCTACCTTGGGACTTTCCTTTCGTCATTTTAATACCCATTTTTGGCCTGGTGGTTTCGTTGTCTCTGTTACCATTCCAGAGAGGGAATGTAGGAGGGAAGGCTAAGGTAACTAGGGAAAGATAATAGAAGATGATGATGATGATTATTCATTCTTCATTTTCTAAACTACTCTTCGCAGCTTACAAAAGAATCTGCATAAAGTCTAAGACTATGGCATACCTAAAAGAAGAAAAATAACTAACTAAAGAAACTACCCATTCAAACAAATTTCAGAAAAAACAATAGGCAAAGCCAAATGATCAGAAAAAGCAGGTACCGGCATTTCCTCCACCTCAAATCCACCATTACTAGATAAAGGAGATAAGGAAATATGAGGGACATATAAAGGAGAAGGTGCTGATGGTCCCTTAATGGGATCGATATCTGTGAGATTCATATCGAGCCATAAAACTGTATGTGCCCACTGGCCACAGGACGAATACCTGCTAAAGGGCCTGGGAGAAGAAAAGTGGGTATAAGACTTTAGTTCACGGGCGGGGACACTTATTTACACTTGAAACTTGTACTAGTTAGGGTGTAGGGGTTACCTGGTTTTAGTGGCCTTTAGGTATTTTTGGTAAGTTTTTGGAGCAGTGATGGACTGTTGAAGATTTGCGTAAGCGATGGATTTCCTAGCAAGAATCTTTCTCCATCCAGGATTTGTTCCTTACAGGTCCTGATGGCATGCTCAATGGTTTTAGGTTCATAGTGGTATCTGGGACAGTAGGATCGTCCTTCTCTTCAGGGGAGATATCCTGATAGATGTGAGCTCCCCAATCGCATTTGGAAGAGGGTTTAGCTAATGGTCTAGGGTAGATTAAAGGTGGAGTCTTCTTGGAGGGATGGATAGCAGGTATAACCCTTAGCCTCCTGGGTATGCTCCTTCTATGACTAGAGGAGATTTTGTTTGATTTATCGTAGGGCTCTTTCTTTGCTGTACAGGGAGGGGGTTCTTTCTCTGACTAGGATATTGAAGGGGTTCCAGATGGTGTCTCGATCTATTAGATGTTTAAGGCTTTTTGCTAAGGTATATATGTGTGGGGGAGCTAGGGCATTGGTTCCAGCTTTAGAGTTCTACTGGAGAACCTGTCTGCCCTAGGATTTTCCTTTCATCATTCTGATGCCTATCTTTGGCCTGGCTATTTCATTATCCCTGGTCTTATTCTAGAGAGGGAAATTTGGAGGAAAGGCTGAGGTAACTGGGTGGTCAGGCAGGAGCGTCGCTACTCTAATTGCATACTGTTGCTATATGTATTGTGCAAGGAGTTCTAGGGGGGGGGATTTATGCGAGACTGAAGAGGGGTTCTACTGGAGTGGTGCTAAAATAACCTGTGATCCATCTTGCGAACTAGTTGAAAAACGTTCCACGCTTGTTTGTGGTTCAGGCATCTAGCTGGAATACTGTTGCTCTAAACATGACTTTTGGGATCATTATAGCCATGATCAGTTTCCTGGCATTGTGTGCTATAAGCCCTTTCCCTCTTCCTATGAGGCCCTAAACTAGTCTCCATAAGCCTACCGTTCCTGTGATCCTTTGTTGGAAGTGGGCTATTGGTTTTCGTTTTCGAACTGTGAAATACCCTAGGTACCATACCAGTTATTTGCATGTAATTGGGGTACTTCTGAATACTATGGGATTAAAGTCTTCTGGTTCATCTTTTTCGGTGACTGTTTGCCAGTGGATGAGATCTGTTTTATCGTACAAGAGTATGCCCAGCTCCGATCTTTTCTGTTTGACTTGTTCAAAGTAGTCCTTGATCTTAGCAGAGTTGTGCTTTCTCTCCCTTGAGTAAACAGTAATCAACACATCATCTACGTAGCTTTCGATAAGCTGTGGCTCATCAAGGTCATGAACTGGGTTTATGTATATGATGAAGAGGAGGGGGGATAGCGGAGAGCCCTATAGCGTTCCTACTTGAATCTTGAAGTAGTGGTCAGGCAATCCTTTGTAGTACAGTTTGATTGTATACTGGGAGAGGAAGGACATAATCCATTGTACCATATATTCTAGAGTATCGCCCTCCTAGAGCCTGTCTTAGAGTTTTTTCTAGGTCATATTTTCAAAAGCTCCTTTAATGTCGAAGAAGCCCATGGTGACCTTATATCCTGCTTTCTAGAGTATGTCAATTTCATAGAAGAGTCTGGTAAGGACATCATCTGTCCCTCTATTCCTGATCATCCTATACTAATATTAGGATATTATGTTGGGGGAGAGGGCATGTTCCTTGAGCCTCTGATTGACTATTTTTTCCAGGATTTTTGATAGGGTATTGGCTAGGTTTATTATTTGGTAAGCTTTGATAACGTCGTAGTTTTCCTTGTTAGGCTTTAGGATGATGACTCCTAGGCTTTCTTTTAGGTTTTTTGGGAGGACTCCGTGTTGCACCATAATTGTGAGCAGGGTAGCCAGGATATGTAGGTACTGTCTATTTACTTGCTTCCAAACACTATATGGGATGGTGTCTAGGCCTGGGGTACTTGTGTTCTTGGTCTTGCAGAGAGCTTGTCTGATTTCTTCGCTGGTTACCGGTAGGGCCTCTAGTTACCATTTGGGCTCTGTTGGGTCCATCTGCAGTCTGCCCGGAAACATTCCGTCTATGATCTTTTTAGCATAACTTTTGGCATTAGGGGCTTCAATGTTAGGCATCCTGTCTTCTTTGGGCTGGGTGCATAGTCAGCTAATCTTTCATGTTGCATTTTAATCTGCATTGCTAATCCAGTTGTTCTAGTGAGTGTCTTTGCTATTCTGTATTAATTTATAGTACCTGTTTCGAGCTAGGTTTCTAGTTCCAATAGATGCATAGTTGTTTTTATGCTTCCTAGTAGCAGAGTGTGAAAGTTTTCGAAGTTGTTTTAGCTTGTCATTCCACCAAGGCTTACTGTAGGACATTATCTTTTTTAGCAGGACGCTTTTGGTGATTATGGCATGGAGCTGGAAGAGTCGCTTATGCAGCCAGGCCTCAACTGGCTGTTATGCTGGATCGAAGTCAAAGTCCATTTCTTTGAGTTCTTCTCTGATCATTGATGGTTGAGTTTTATCTGGTATAGTGAAGAGCTTCCAATTTGGTGCTGACTTTTCAGTTATTTCAGCTGGGAGAGATGTATGCAGCAATACTGGTCGATGGTCACTTCCGAAGTCTTGTTGCACCTGTACTGTCCTAGCCTCCTGGAGTCCCTTTGTATTTGTCCACCATAGGTCTAGTACGCCACTTTGCCTGTGCATAGGGTCTATCCTTGTGAAGGTGCCTGGTTCATTTAGAAGAGTATACTAATTTAGTGTGGCCATTTCTACTAAGGAGTTACCTTGACAGAATTGTTTGCGATCATGCATCCTGAAAGGTTCCCATATGGGGTGATGGAGATTGAAGTCCCCTCCTATTATCCTGGTTCCATTTTGTTCCTTGAAGATCTTTTCCCAGTATAAGTAAAGTACAAGTTCTATGTCCCATGGCCTATTATACAGGGCAAAGAATTAAAAGTTATGTCCTGAGATTTTGTGCTGAAATTCTAGTGCTACTAAGTTTGGTGAAGAGAAATCAAGTGGGACAGGAAAAACAGAATACTCATTAAGAAAAACATCTTCCACATACACTACTACTCCCAACATTTTCCCATATCCTCCTCTTGTTACGAACACCCGGTACCCCTGGCTATTCATAGGTTTGTTGTTGTATAGAAAGGGTTCTTGTATGGCGATTATCATATCCAGTTTTTCAGTATTTTGTTGCATAAAATGGATCAAGGTTTTGTTGCTTTTTTGTGCATTGAAGGTGACTAGAATTGGGGTTTTGATCTTTCTTGGTTTTCTTTCTGTCTAGTTTTCAGGGGTGTTGTTACTTTTCAGTATCGGCATTAATTAAATCCAGATGGTCCTACTATAGCTTGTTGTTTTGCTAATCTCATTTGGGTGACTCAGACGTTGTATTCTCTGTATGCTCCTCATTTCGTCTCATAGTCTGGCTAATCTATGGTGAAAGATAATAGAAGCAAGTAGGGGGGGGGAAATTAATTTTATTTTATCTTTACAACCCTGCTAGGGGTCGTCTAAAAGAACCTCCATATGCAGCTATGTAAAGCTATGACAGAAGTAGGAGATAGCTAACTTAAGGTTAGTAGTACAGTCTATGGTTTAGATAAAATACAGGTTTGTTTCCTGAATCCTCCTCACTTACACGCAATAAACTAAAGAAGAGATGGGGCAGAAAGGAAAGAGCAGCGGGGGAAAGAAAACTCTAAAAAGAAATGCGACCGGCATAAGCGCGACAACCCAGTACATCAAAACACAGAAAAACTTTAAGCAAACAGAAAAAGAAGAGCCTAGGGAACCCCTTTCCTATCTCCAGCGAGGCGAACCTTACAACAACTGGGAGATAAAAGAAGCAACTGGGGAGGGGAAATTTAATTTTATTTTATCTTTACGACCCCGCTAGAGGTCATCTAAAAGAACCTCCATGTGCAGCTATGTAAAGCTATGATGGAGGTAGAAGATAGCTGACTTAAGGTCAGTAGTGCAGTCTATGGTTCAGATAAAATACATAGGTTTGTTCCCGAATCCTCCTTGCTTACATGTAATAAACTAAAGAAGAGATGGGGTGGAAAGGAAAGAGTAATGGGGGATAGAAAGACTCTAGAAAGAAATATGACCAGCACAAGAGTGACCACCCAGTACATTAAACAGCAGAAGTACTTTAAGTGAAATGAAAAAGAAAAGCCTAGGGAACCTCTTTCCCATCTCCAGTGAGGTGAACCTTACAACAACTAGTAGGGATCAAGGTACTAGCAAAGAACACTAACCAAAGAAAAAGGAAAGGGAAAAGACAAAGGAGACAACAGAAGCTAAACTCACAGAACTCTTATACAAAGGGAACAACAAAAGCAGAAAAAGAGATAAAACGTCAAGAGGCCATAAGTCTCCATTCCCTCTTCCATCACAGCATACAGGTTCTGTTCTCTCTTGTTATTATCAGCCAAGGCATAATAGAAGCAACTGGGGGGGGGGGAAATTCAATTTTATTTTATCTTTACAACCCCGCTAGGGGTCGTCTAAAAGAACCTCCGCTTGCAGCTATGTCAAGCTATGACGGAGGTAAAAAGACAGCCGACCAATCGTCAGTAGCGCAGTATACGGCTAAGATAAAATACACAGTTTGTTCCTGAATCCTCCTCGCTTACACGCAATAAACTAAAGAAGAAACGGGGTGGAAGGTAGAGAATAGCGGGGGAAAGCAAAACTCCAAAAAAGAAAACGCGACTGGCACAAAAGTGACAACCCAGTACGTCAAACAGCAGAAAGACTTTAAGCGAAATGGAAAAAGAAAAGCCCGGGGAACCCCTTTCCCATCTCCAGCGAGGCAAACCTTACAACAACTGGAAGGAATCAAGGTACAAGCAAGAAACACCAACCAAAGAGAAAGGAAAGAGATAAGACAGAGGAGAAAACACAAGTCAAACTCACAAAACTTTTACACCAAGGGAACAACAAAAGCAGAAAGAAAGATGAACTACCGAGGGGCCCTAAGTCTCCATTCCCTCTTCCATCACAGCTCACAGGTTTTCCACTCGCTTGTTATTATCAGCCAAGGCTTGTAAATAAACGGGGCAGAGGGGATCGTTGGCGGGGTCGGCGGCATCGCAATTGGCACACTTAAGTACCGTATGGTCGCATTATCGTCCTCGGCGTTTACACTCTGCGTTGCCACAGAAGTGTTCAAAAATGGCATGAGATCTAGCACATAGGCGGCAGCGGGGTGAGGAGGTGCACTTCAGTTGGTGATGACCGAAGCGGCAACAGTGGGAACACTGGGTAGCCTTGGAGAAGGCAATGTAGGGGTCGGTCCTGCAGTTCTTATTGAGTATCGTGAGACCTTGGGAGATGCGGTAGTGATTATTGATCACCACTACAGTGATGACAATAGAGGAAGCAGGTTTGCCGACTAGCTTGTCTTTCGAAGCGAGCCAGCGAGGGGTCTGAGCGAGGATAACACCATGGTTAAAGGTCTCAATCTCCTTTCAGATGAGGTACATGTGCTCGAACTCTGAGGTGTTGAGGACGGGGGTGGGCACATTGTGCACTATGTACTTCTTATGCAAGAAGTTCCGGTGAAGTCCGGTAGTGGCAGGAAAGAACTTGCGGACGGCCTCTTCGACGGTCGGCTTGTAGGCAAGTACCTGTTGAGCTGTGGTATTCTCCATGACAGAGAGGAAGACGTTGTTGGCTCCAGCCTTGTGGATAGAGCGGATGCGGCATGCAGAGGGTGCTTTCTTCTCCACTAGGGCAGAGTTGACAGCATCTCTGATAGCAATAGGATTAAACTCGGGGACTTCTCCCTCGAGGTTGACGATGATTTCTCGCTCGCGTTTGGTAGGGTATTTCAGGGTGGGCGGGGTGGTAGCAGTTGGTTGTGGCATAGCCGTGGCTTTGCCTTTTGTTTTCTTCACTACCTGGGCCCAGGTGGTGTCAGTAGTGGGGGGCGCCACTTGTGGCGTAGTAGGAGCAGGGGAGGCAAGGGAAGAAGAAATCTTCTTCACCGCTTTGGCAGTTTTCGATGTTTCCGACTGTAACTTTTTGATGGACTCAGAAAGCGCAAGGTCGACTTCCGTAGGGGCTGCCTTAGTCGAGGCTGTGGCAGTAGCATTGCAGGTGGTGAGGGCCTCGAGTTCGTCGAAGCGGGCTTCGATCGACTGTTGGCCGGCGGCGAGGGCAGTAACTGCCTCTTGAATCTTGTTCACAGAGGCAATAAGGGATGGCAGGGTGTGCGTGTAGAACTGGAGGTCTTTGTATCTAATGTACAGGTCACCCGTGAGCGGGGCAGTGTGCATCGAGACTACATCTCCCATTCCAGGTTCATCTCGTATCGCTGGGGAAATGCCAGATGACTCGAAGGAAGCGAGCATCGTTTTCATTGCGGCGGCCTCGTCCTTTGCTGCTTGTGGGGTGGTAGAGGGGA
>JABYPW010001814.1:0-13553 GCA_016880775.1 Phymatotrichopsis omnivora | reverse complement strand
CTCTCATCGGCGACCTGTACATTAGATACCGCGACCTCCAATTCTACACCCAAACCCTTCCGTCTCTCCTGGCCTCGGTCAACAAAATCCAGGAGGCGGTCACCGCTATCGCTGCTGGCCAACAGTCTCTTGAAGCCCGCTTTGACGAACTCGAGGCTATCACCACCCGCAACACCACTGCCACGGCTTCGGCTAAGGCAGGCCCCACTGAAATCGACCTCGCCCTTTCTGATTCCATCAAAAAGCTACGGTCGGAAACGTCCAAAACTGCCAAAGCAGTGAAGAAGATCTCTTCTTCCCTTGCCTCCCCCGCTCCCACTGCGCCACAAGTGGCGCTCCCCACTACTGACACCACCTGGGCCCAGGTAGTGAAGAAAACCAAAGGCAAGGCCACGGCCATGCCACAACCGACTGCTACCACCCCTCCCACCCCGAAGTACCCCACTAAGCGAGAACGGGAGATCATTGTCAATCTCGAGGGAGAAGTCCCTGAGTTCAACCCTATCGCCATTCGGGATGCCGTCAACTCTGCGCTAGTGGAGAAGAAAGCCCCGTCTGCCTGCCGAATCCGCTCCGTCCGAAAGGCTGGAGCTAGCAACGTCTTCCTTTCCGTAATGGAAAACACAACCGCCCAACAAGTCCTTGCCTACAAGCCCACTGTCGAAGAGGCAGTACGCAAATTCTTCCCGACCACCACCGGCCTCCGCCGCAACTTCTTGCACAAGAAGTATATTGTGCACAATGTGCCAACCCCCATCCTGAACACCTCCGAGATCGAACACATGTCGCTTATCCGAAAGGAGATCGAGACATACAACCACGGAGTTATCCTCGCCCAGACTCCCCGCTGGCTCGCTTCGAAGGATAAGCTAGTCGGCAAGCCCGCATCCTCGATTGTCATCACTGTTGTGGTGAACAACAACCACTACCGCATCTCACAAGGCCTGACAATACTTAACAAGAACCGCAGGACCGATCCCTACATTGCCTTCTCGAAGGCCACTCAATGCTCCAGATGTTGTCGCTTCGGACATCACCAGCTGAAGTGCACCTTTTCCCCCCGCTGCCGCATCTGTGCTGGACCCCATGCCATCTTCGAACACTCCTGTGGCAACACCGAGTGTAAATGCCGTGGACGACAATGCGACCATACGGTACTTAAGTGTGCCAATTGCAGTGCCGCCCACCCCGCCAACGATCCCCTCTGTCCGACCTATTTGCAAGCCCTGGCTGAGAATAACAAGAGAGTGGAGAACCTGCGTGCTGTGATGGAAGAGGGAATGGAGACTTAGGGCCCCTCGGTATCTCATCCTTTTTTTCTGCTTGTGTTGTTCCCTTTGTGTAAGAGTTCTTTGATCTGTGTTTCCCTTTTGTCCTTTTCTCTTCCCTTTCTCTTTGGTTAGTGTTTCTCGCTTCTACCTCGATTCCTTCTGGTTGTTGTAAGGTTCGCCTCGCTGGAGATGGGAAAGGGGTTCCCCGGGCTCTTCTTTTTCCTTTTCGCTTAAAGTTTTTCTGCTGTCTTGACGTACTGGGTGGTCGCGTTTGTGCCGGTCGCATTTTCTTTTCTGAAGTTTTACTTTCCCCCGCCGCTCTTTTCTTTTCCGCCCCGTCTCTTTGTTAGTTTATTGCGTGTAAGCGAGGAGGATTCGGGAACAAGCCGTGTATTTTATCTTAGCCGTAGACTTCGCTACCGACATTAGGTCGGCTGTCTTTTTACCTCCGTCATAGCTTGACATAGCTGCAAGCGGAGGTTCTTTTAGACGACCCCTAGCGGGGTCGTAAAGATAAAATAAAATTGAATTTCCCCCCCCCCCCTTCTCGTCTTCTGTTCGGCCATATGAAGGGTTGCCCTGACAGCGCTTAGCGATGTATCGCTCCCTCTCTAGTTAGGCCATCCGATTAAGTTCGCGCAAAGCCATCCGCTAGAAGAGTGTGACTGATGGAAAAGAGTTTCCTTGTCTTCTGTTTCAGGGCGAGGATGGTCTAGTGGTATAGCTGTCCTGGTGTCATTGTGCGGTAACATGCAATGTCGTAGGTTCAAATCCCCCTCGTCCCATTCCATACCACGAATTACTGGTCGGTCGCAGGTTTTGTAGCGTAAGCGAGTTTTCCCCGACCGTGCAGGGTTGCCTAATTACTGGTTCAGTCCCTGTAAGCGAATGCAACCGATGATCACAATGGCCGTATAAAGGGTTACCCTGACGGCGCTTAGCGATGTATCACTCCCTCTCTACTTAGGCCATCCGATTAAGTTTGCGCAAAGCCATCCGGTAGAAGAGTATGACCGATGGAAAAGAGTTTCCTTGTCTTCTGTTTCGGGGCGAGGAAGGTCTAGTAGTATGGCTATCCTAATGTCATTGTGCAGTAATGCGCAATGTCGTGGGTTCAAATCCCGCTCGTCCCATCCCATACCACAAATTACCGGTTGGTCGCGGGTTTTGTAGCGTAAGCGAGTTTTCCCCGACTGTGCAGGGTTGCCTAATTACTGGTTCAGTCCCTGTAAGCAAATGCGACCGATGACCACAATAGCTGTATGAAGGGTTACCCTGACGGCGCTTAGCGATGTATCGCTCTCTCTCTTAGTTAGGCCATTCGATTAAGTTCGCAAATAGTGCTGCCCGCTAGAGAGTGTGACCGAAGGAAAAGAGTATCCTTGTCTTCTGTTTCGCCCATCCTATTAAGTTAGTGAAAAAGGCGCCCCGCTGGAGGAAAGTGTATATATAGATAGTTATCTAGAAATGGGAATAGAGTCTCCTTGTCTTCTGTTTCTGTCCTTCCTTCCTTCTTTAGCATATAGCTACCTTGTCTTCTCTGCGAACACCATTGTAAATACCTTTAAGTTATCTTGGAGCCTTAAAGAATATATTTGTCTTTCTCGTCTTCCACAATAGAAGTCTACCCTGTATAGCGTTGGAATGATATATTCTAGTTGAGCTTTCATTTAGCTGAGATATCTGACTTTACTCAGTAGCATTTGCGAAGCGTGCCTGAGGTATCTTTACCGAGTCATATACATGCCATATAGGGTGATCTGTTACAGGTGATCTGTCACACTATATTCTTTATGAATATGGCTTGCTCTTCTCAAGATACCCTAATAGCTGATACATTCTCTCTTGCTCTCATTGTAGGTACTCAGCTCACCAACCCTTTAGCCTAAATAGTTCAGACTACTTAATCCTTAGCCTCTAATGTCTTGATGCATGAGGAGGCCACTATTGATCTCAACCCATCAGATTTAGCCTATGGTAACAAGTACTAGAAGGTAGTATTCAATCACTATATTGCTACTATCTAGGCCCTCTACAAGGTAAGGGAATTCCTAGGGGAAGGGCCCTACAAATAGGCCTTACAGAATACTGAGGAGGAATTCTAGAAGCAGAGGGATGATGTTGTCTCTATTATCTACATAACTATTATTCTACACTAGAACATCAACAAACCCCTCCGTAAGATGTCCATAGCTTTTCCCCCCTCAATGACTAACTTGCTCCTTATTATGATCAAGCAGATCCAGAAGGATAGGGCATCCTTGATATAGAGAGAAACTAACTATACTAACATGCTGAACAATACCCATTAGTAGGTAGTTAGGGAGCTCAATAAGCAGATCATTGAGCTCTATAAACAACTTGCAGAATAGGCTCTGCACATCCTTACCTATCATAATAAGTAGATTACTACTCTCATAGCATTGCTAGCAGAGGCCAAAACTAAAATTAAAGCCCTAAAGTAGACTAAGGTAGTGCTCTAGGCTAGACTTAGCAAGGTATAATAGCAGGTCCTGAAGCTTAAAGTAGAGAAGGAATTTCTCTCATCCTATTCTACCCTGAGAAAGGAATATGTGACCAAATTGAGGGAGGACCTTATAAAGGTGAACAATGATGGCAAGATATAGAAGGACTTGTACTACTAGTATAAGGAGACCTATAGGTTAGTCATCTCTCCCTATAGATCCTTTGCTCCTAGGGAGATCATTGACCTTGACAACACAGTTACCCACATCTCTATAGCTTCTCTGAGATCCTACTGTCCTATCCCACTATTTCAACCACCCTCCTATTATGTCTCTCCTACGTGTGACCTAGGACCTTCCCTTTCTACCCCTGTAGGACCTTCTAGGGAAAGGCACCCCACCTCCTTTGCCTCTTTTGCACCTCCTCACTATGAGACCTCTCCTTATCCCCTTGAGGAGAGTGATGTCACCTAGATTTTTTAAGAGGCCCTCCAGTAAACTGCCTTAATAGTACCTCCCTCTAACTGATGAACCCCGGCTCTATCTCCTGTGACCTTGGCCTTATTTAAGGGCCCTAAACCTGCTGATCTAGAGAAGTTCTCTAGGAAGGTAGAGGATTTAAGGAAGTTTATTGACCAGTATAAGAATGACTTTACCCTCTAAGCTCATACCTTCCCCCATAACTAGATCAAGACTAGATTTACCTCCATGTATATAATAGGTATAGCAGTAATCTGGTGGAGGGCCAATGCCCAGTGGTAGACCCAGCCAACCACTATTTAGGAGGACTTTGCTGCAGTGATAAAGACATATTTCAGAGCCTTTACCACTATGCCCTAGCCTATCTGGCAGATCATCAATACCTAATAGAGTAAGGGGATCCTCTCATACCTTACCTATATAGAGGTGTTGAACCAGGTAGCTAGTTATAACCAAGAAGCCTTCTACTTTTAGGTTAAGAAGGGTCTCAAGGAAGATCTCTAAGAGGCAATGGTGGCCTAGACATAGCATGATATACCTACTACTGAATAGCTGTCTTGTGTGGTCTAAGTGGGCTTAGCAATAGAGGATGCCTAAGTTACTATCTAGGAGTCCCATAAGGGACATTTAACCAAGCAGACCTTTACACTGTCTACTCATTCTAAGCCTGAAAAGACCTAGGACAAGTATCCCTCAAGGTCTTCTTCCTAGGATAAAGGGAAGCTTTCTCAGCTCACCAAGGAAGAAAAGGAGTAGGCTAAGAAAAATAGAGCCTATCTCTGCTGCCTATCCAAGCACCATGGTGTCAAGGACTATTACTCCCTGAGTAATTTCTCAATCTCCGCTATCAAGATTACCTTGTCTACTAAGAGGGAAGCAGATGATAATGCAAACTCCTCCTCCTCTAAGCAGCAGAAGATATCTGTAGCATCATAAGTAGTTGACCTCCTGGATGACTGGAAGGATGGCGATCATATCCCCATACTGTAAGTTGCCCTACCTATTTCTTTAAAGCATCCCACACTACCTCTCTATTTTGTTTTCTTTGTTTCCTTTAAGATATAGTTAGTTTGAAGCATTAGTTTTTATTGGACTGAAATTTCATTAAAGTCCATTGATTAAGATTTCCTTTGTACTTTTCCTACTAAGGAGATAGTGTTTGGAACCATTGTTCCATTCTTAGTAGGTAGGCCTACTAGCATTGAGGTTAATGTAATTCATGATACCTATAAATAATGAGTTATGACCTGATGTCCTTTATGACTATTATGAGTCCCTCATGTATTATTTTCCTTCTTTTCTTATAGGCATTAATTAGAGGTTAAGTTTTCTATTCTTTGCAAGTTCTACCTAAGGAGGACCTGTTCTAGGTCGAAATGTGCTGGCTGTATAGTAGACCACTATTCTTTACCATTGTTTGCATTTTTTTGTCCTTGATTCCCTGCCACTGCTTTTCCAACTCCTGTATTTTTGAAATGACCTACTTGTAGACTAATCATATAGCAAGCTCTAGCAATGAGTTTCCTAGGAGAAATCAGAGAATGTATTCACTGCTGCTACCATATCAACTATCATTTCCTCTAAAGAAGGCCCTACCTAAGGTAGGTGTATTATAGTTCCAGTGACTCTTCACTGGAAAACACATATAATTGAGGGTCTGCAAGTACACATAATCACTACTATAGCCAAGCTGGATAATGTAGCCACCAGTGCTATAATCTCAGATCAGCACCCTGTCCCTAAAAAGATATAGTCCTAGGTGATTAACATCTTTACCTATAATGGTTCCTAAAGGTATGAGTAGTACTATATTCCTAAGCTGCAAATGTAGGTCCTCAACTATTACGAACTCATTGACTTTAATATTAGTCCTATACCTCCAGGTGTGGACAAATATCATCCTATTAAGTGGTTTTAGGATCATGAACCATAGGTTCATTATGACTAGGCTTTTCTCATGGGATTCCCCTCCTCCAAATACAAGAACCATCTCATGACACCATTGCTCTATATCGTCTTAGTATTTGAATTGATGCCTGATGACAACTTATATGCCAACACTGAAGCTGTCAGCAGTATACTACTTTGGTGGGTAGACACCCTAGCTAATGAAGGAGTTGTCCATCATTAGTGTACTGCCATGACCAGAGCTTCTGTTAGTGAATTTGCTAAGCTCTTCATGCAGTCTTCCATCTACTTGACCTTTGAAGGTGACAAGTGGGAACAGATCTATCCTGGTATCTTCTCTCAATGTTTAGCCTCTTTGCTCCCTCCCCATCAGGAATAGGATTACAAAATTGATTTGAAAGATGGGATAACTCCTCCCTACAGCCCACTTTACTATCTCTCATAGACTGAGCTCTAGGCCCTGTACAAGTACATTGATTAGATGATAAAGGAGGGAAAGAAAAGGCCCTCTAAGTTTCCCACAGATACTCCTATCCTATTCATGAAGAAGGCTAATAGTTCCCTCTACCTTTGTGTTAACTACTAGGGTTTAAACAAAATCATTGTTCACAACTGCTATCCTCTGCCCCTTATAGGTGAACTCTGAGACTGAATTAGCAATTCAAAATGGTTCACCAAACTTGACCTCAAGAATGGCTATAATCTCATCTATATTGCTAAGGGTGATGAGTGGAAAACATCTTTTCACACTTGCTATAGCCAGTATGAGTACTTGGTGATACTATTTAGTCTCTACAATACCCCTGCTGTCTTCTAGGAAATGATAAACATAATCTTCTGTGACCTCTTAGATTTAGGTATCCTCATCTATTAAGACAACATCCTGATCTATGCTGCTATTAAGGAAGAACACAACTGACTTGTCTATGAAGTCCTCAAGTGCTTGGATTATTATAAGTTAGCTCTTATGCCTGCTAAGTTTATCTATATAGTCCATGAAGTTGAATTCCTCAGTTTCATCATCTCTGATAAGGGTATTTCCATTTCTGAGGGTAGGATTCAAGCTATCTAAGAGTGGTCAACTGCTACTATAGTTCATAATATCTAATACTTTTTAGGCCTAGCAAACTTTTATCGGGTCTTCATCTAAGGATTTTCGAAGATCACCATACCCCTGACAAACCTCACTAAGTAAGACCAGCCATAAACCTAGGGGCCACAGCCATAATCTGCCTTTAATGCCCTGAAAACCCTTTTTACCTCTACTCCTATCCTTATCCATTATGACTCTCTCATTCCCCTATAAGCTGAAACTAATGCCAGTGACTTTGCCCTTAAGGATATGCTATTACACCCATTTCCTGACAGCTCTATTTGCCCTTTACCCTCCCACTCTCACAAACGTAAACCTGCAGAGTAGAACTATGAGATATATAACAAGGAGGTGTTTATAGTGTTTGACTACCTCTATATATAATGGTGACATTGGTATGAGGGAATAGCTTATCTAGTGCTGGTGGTGATAGACCATAATAACCTTGATTACTTTATAGCCACTAGGCTCCTGTCTAGGAGAAAGGTCTGGTGGATGGAGAAAGTAGGGACCATTGATTTCCAGATAATGTATCAGCCAGGTAAGTCTAATAACATGGCTAATGCTTTGAGCAGATGTGAGGACCATGTCCCTACAGAGGGGGTACCTGAGCTTATTCTTCTTTTTCTCAAGAAAGGACAGTATATTGCTGTGATTGAGAAGTCATATACCTTACTTAATCCTTCCTTTTACTAAGCCTTGAGAGAAGCTATTGCTAATAACCCTGAATACTAACACATTCTTAACTCACTACAGGAACCCTACTTAGTTCATGAAGGCCTTCTAATATAGAATGGTTTATAGTATATCCCCCCCTTCTATCTGTACTGAGGTTCTTAAGTCTAGGCATAATCACCCTACAGCAGGCTACTTAGGCTGAGATAAGACCTTCAATCTTATTAATAGTGACTTCTACTGGCCATATCAAAGGCAGGATATAGCTAAGTATATCTCTGCATATGACCAGTACTAATAGAATAAAGCCTGCTAATAGAAGGCATATTGGCAACTGCTTCCATTAGAGATACCCTAAAGGATATGGGAATCGATCTCTATAGACTTTGTAATAGACCTCCCTCCTTCTAATAGCTTTACACAAGTGTAGGTGATAGTTGATAGTTTTTCCAAAATGGCTCATTTCATCCCTCTTAGCCTTAATGTTAACTTAAGGCACCTAGCTAACATCTTTGTTCATGAGATTTGGAAACAATATACCTTGCTAGCCAACATCATTTCCAACTATGACCTTAAGTTCAAAGCCTTTTAGGGTCATATAATAGACAATCTTGGGGTCAAGTTATCAAAGAGCACTGCTGCTCACCCCCAGATAGACAGATTAACTAAATAGCTTAACCAGGTCCTTGAAGCTTACCTTTGTACTTATGTCAACTTTGAGCAATCAAATTAGGTTTTCTTTCTCACCCTAGTAGAGTTTGTGTATAATAATACCAAGTTATCCTCTACTAGGGTATCCCATTTCTTTGCCAATTTTGGATATCATCCTTCACTTGACACTGTCTAAACAGTTACCACCTATTGGGGAAGTGAGACCTTAACTCAAGAATGGATGACTATCTAGCAATATCTTTTCAACACTTAGCAAAAGATAGTTACATGGTATGACAAGTCTCACTAGCCATTCCTAGGTCTTTACCCTAGTGACTGTATCCTTTTGAAGTGAGATGATATTACCCCTTCATAATTTTCCACTAAGCTAGATACCAAGTTTGCTGGCCCCTTTCAGATAATTAAACCCATCTGATCTCACATCTACAAACTCAAACTTCCCTTCTCTTAGAAGATCTACCCTATCTTCCATGTCTCTAAGCTGAAACCTTACTTTATTTCTAGTTGATTCCCAATTCACCCCCGTCCTGCCCCTGAGATTAAGGAGGGTGAAAATTACTTCTTCGTTTCTGAAATCACTAAGGTTTAAAACAATTAGAAGACTAAATAGGAGGAATATTTGGTATTGTAGGAAGGATACTCTCAGGATAAGGGATTATGGAAATACTTAGAGTTGCTGCAAGTTAGTAGCAAACCTATCAATACTCTCTTGACCTTTTAATAGGCCTATCTAGAGGCAGAGTCAAAAGCTACTAACTTAGAGGAGGCTCTACCATATAAGCAGAGAAGGAGGAATTGAGGTATGTATAGTTGCTCTTTCCTCTACAGTTTAGTTTCCATTGAATTCAGCAGGTCATCACTATTATGACCATCGCATAATCCTGAGTCCCCTTTAAGTTCTATTGAGTTAGGATAATCTCCCTCTACAGGCTGAAGGAAACCATTCCCTATACCTAGTTACTCTCAGGGTTAGTGGAAAATAGACATAAAGATAACTCCTATGTATATGGGGACCATGTGCCTTAAAAGGGGTATAGTGTTATGAATACTATTAGTGGTTATCTAAAAGATAAAGCAGATCCAGCTACCTAAGTACCCCCTTATAGAAAGTAGATGAAATAGGCTAGCACTCCAGGAAAAGAATGCTCTAACTCGATACAATACTCAACACAATCTACGAAGATATTAGTATAAATACCTTCTCTAGATACAAGCTCCCCCCCCCCCTCTAGGCCCTGGTCAATAAGCATAGAAGGGGGACCAAAAGTAGCAGAGTTTAAAAGCAAAGAAGAAACACTCAAGGAGTACCCTAGGGAGTACCCTAGAAATGAATTACCCCTGTACACTAATGCCTTGAAGGTCAGGAAGTATAACTAAGTAGGAGCAGCAGTAGCTGCCTACCTAAACAATAGACAAATAAGTGGAAAATTAAATACACTAAGTAGTGGGGTCCATGTTTTTGATGGAGAACTAGACTCAATCTTGGAAGCCTTTAAACTCGTAATAACCCTAGTAGCTATGCATATAGTCAAGACGGTAGCTATATACACAGATAACTAAGTAGCTATAGTAGTAGCTATGAGCCTTTACCATAGCCCTATATAACATATCATAAAAGAAGTCTTCAGACTAAATGCTGAACTCTAAACAAAAAATATGTAGACTATACTGCACTAGGTCCTAGCATATAAAGGCATAGAAGGTAATGAAAAAGTGGACCAAATAGCTAAAGCAATGTCAAAAAAACTGGAACCTAAAGCTAAAAAAGGGACCACCTAGAAAAAGGCCATTATGCAGTTGCTTATCTAAACTAAAACCAAGAAACAACTCTAGAAAGATTTCGAAGAATACACAGGTAAACTGATCAACAAAAAAGGAGATACATACACTACCTTAGACAAGTACACAGCTATGCATACCTTCTAGTTTAGAATAGGAAGAGTATATGTCCCTAACCTCCTCCACTATAAATGTGAATAGAACATGTACCTCTACTGTGAAGCGTAGTCTATTGAACACTACCTCCATAAGTACCTTATCCTTACCCAATAGAGACATTGTTAGGCTGAGCCTCGACAAAGGGAATCCTGTCTAAAAAACCTGAACTCTGGACTAAACTTGTCGAACATGGACTAGCAAAACCACCGCCCCCTCCCCTAGAACCCCCTATAGTAGTAATAGTGAAAGAGAAGGAAACGTAGTAAAGTTAGGGCCTGTATTCTTTTGTAATATCTTTTTTCCTTTGTTTATAGCATTTTTCTTTTCTCTTTCTCCTTGTTCTTTATTTTTTACACTATTTTTAGCATAAGTAGGTGGAGGACTATCCTTTTTTCTCTGGTTATATTCTTGCTTTTAATTAAGTGTAAATACCCCACTAGAGGAAAAGGGATATAAAATAATAGTAATTGGGAATATAAGGAAGGTCATCCAAAAGATACCTAGCCTGCACTATAATAGAGGTTACACTTAGTTGTCAAGATGTGAGTATATTATCTCTATTCCTTCACTATTGTATTAAGTACTCTAGAGATGATCCTCTGTCACATGACGTTGTGGCATGGTATGGCATAGTGTGGCTTTGCCATTAGCCCTGACAAGGTGTAGTAAGTTAGCCCTATAGTTACTATATGATCAGCTAATTGCATGATGTGACATTGGCATAGTGAGCTATGAGGTCATGATCAGGCGATTAAACTTATATTATGAGAGACTAGCACTAAATAGGACTGAGGCCTGTAAGATTGCTAGGCAATTATAGTCAAATCAAGTACTAATCATATCCTGTCCTTTCCAGACTCTTCCACAGGTTTCAGTAATTATGAGTTAAAGGCTACTATAGATTATAAAATGGTTCTTTGTCTTTCTATTTCATTTGTCATCCCTTTGTCATCTCAGGTGAAGGAAGTGTATTTAAGCATGAATTTTTCTTAGGTCTTTATTTTTTCTTTCCTTCCTTCTTCAGGATATAGCTACCTTATCTTCTCTGCAATCACCATTATAAAAGCCTTCAAGTTATATTCATGACTTAAAGAATATATTTGTTCTTGTCTCTTCACTCTTGAAGTCTACCCTGAACTTATAGGAAAGATATCCTTCTAGTTGAGCTTTCATTTAGATAAGATATATGAGTTTACTTAGTAATGTTTATGAAGTGTGCATAAGGTATCTTTACCGAGACTTATATATTTATATAGGGTGATCCGTCACAGTATTTATACTTGATAGGGAGTAAGAATATATTCATATATTGTAGGAGTATTAGGTATATACCTTCATTCACTAAGTGCTATCATAGTAACCTTCATATAGCTATTGAGGTCGATAGTTATATTTACTTACAAGGACTAACTAGTAATCAGGGAACTATATAAGGTTAGGGGAAACTTGCTTATACTATAAAACCTATGACTAACTAGAGACACATGGTATAAAGGTATAGTGTAAGCAGGATTTTAACCTACAACATTGTACATTACTATATAACAATAGTAATATAGCTATACCAGTAGACCATCCTTGCTATAATTATAAGTAAGACATTCCTTAATACTTATATATTTCAGTTGTTACCTTAAGATGCTTATATATTACTAAGCATATAATCACTATTCATAAATATAATCTAGATTGAAACTAGTAACTCCCTCTAGCCAGGCTCTATGACTAGGAAGAGAGCCTAGTAGAAGGTGCATAGCTGGTAACAAGAAAGTGCTGGAGAACTATCTGAGGACAAAAGCAATACATACTACTAGATGGTATAACTATATAGTATCTGCACAGTGCATAGGCTGAGCAGGCTTAGAAGTGAGCAAGTTGAATTAGATTTATCAGTACTACTTTCCTTGACATCTAGGAGAGATAGCTATATACCTATGATACTGTCAGTAGCTTTATAGTTTTTAGTTATATTTTCCTTGATTTGTATTTCTATATAAAAACCAAAAATATCAGCATAGTAGTTATACAAAAGCTATATGTGAATATGGCATACTATGATAGTAGACTTGTAATAGATATAGACATTAGTATAGGTATGAGAAGCTTCATAAGAGGGTGTTACTAAGTGAACTCAGATATCTTAACCAGTAAGTTATAACTGCTTATAATTTCACTTTTATCACAGAGTTAAGAGAAGATAATCTTTTGTGAATAGAAGCAAAATATATTCTTAAGTCTTGAAGATGGTACAAGACTTAAGATCAGAGCTAGAGAGAGGAAGAAGAAACATAATACATCTCTCATCTATTCCCTCTTAAATAGCTATTTCTGACTAAGAAATATCTGAGGAATCAAACAAAGGAAACAAAGCCAATCGAAATAATTCATCATAATTCTAGACAACCCTTTTTGCAATTCTCTAAAAGAAGACCATCATACGATTAGGAATCAGCTTTTTAGATTAGCAAGATCATCTATAACTTCTTAGAGGGAAAACTCCTCAACTTATATCCTCCAATAATATAGCTGATTAGTGTATTATATTGAGATTATGGTGAGAAGTATCATCATCAATCATGTACAACCAATCTCCTGCATATTATGTTGTCAAGGCCTCACCTCACTTAGTTAGTGCTTAGTAGTAACAATACTTATTACATGGTTCTGTAGCTTACTTCAAGGAAGGGAATACTTATAGGTTCTGATATAACCTTTCTGTTAACTTAGAACTAAGTTCAGCACATGCCCTAGTACCTGGGAAGACTATAGGTACAGTGTTCTGTAATACATGCAGCTAATGTAAAGAAAAGAAAGTATAGGAAAGAAGTGGAACAAGCAAAGAAAACCTCAGAGTAGTGAAGGCAGTTAACATAAAAGCTTATTCTAAACCAATTTCACTTCAATGTAGTATAAGTAGGTAGGGATAAATAGCATAGAGCAAAGCCAAACATGGTTCAAAAAACTAAGTAGAAAAGAAAAGAAAAAAAAGGAATTGATAAATTAAAGAGAAAAGAAAGAAGACTAAACAAAAAAAAAAAAAAAAAAAAAAAA
>JABYPW010001813.1:0-13558 GCA_016880775.1 Phymatotrichopsis omnivora | reverse complement strand
GGCCGTATGAAGGGTTACCCTGACGGCACTTAGCGATGTATCGCTCCCTCTCTACTTAGGCCATTCTATTAAGTTAGCAAATAGTGCCGTCCGGTAGATGAGTGTGACCGATGGAAAAGAGTTTCGATGCTCTCTTGTCCGGGGCGAGGATGGTCTAGTGGTATGGCTGTCCTGGTGTCGTTGTGCGGTAACGCGCAATGTCGTTGGTTCAAATCCCGCTCGTCCCATTCCATACCACGAATTTCCGGTTGGTTATGGGTTTTGTAGCGTAAGCGAGTTTTCCCCGACTGTGCAAGGTTGCCTAATTCCTGGTTCAGTCCTTGTAAGCGAATGCGACCGATGATCACAATGGCTGTATGAAGGTTACCCTGACGGCGCTTAGCGAGGTATCGCTCCACCCCTACTTAGGCCATCCGATTAAGTTCACGCAGCAGCCGCCCGGTAGGTGAGTGTGTACGATGGAAAAGAGTTCCGACGCTCTCTTGTCCTTTAGCCATCCGATTAAGTTCGCGCAGCAGCCACCCGGTAGAAGAGTGTGACCGATGGAAAAGAGTTTCGACGCTCTCTTGTCCAGGCCTCTTGCACTTTCCTTCCCCCCCCCCACATTACACGGTCGGCTACTACGAAGAATTCGCCTACCTTCGCGATAGTTAACAAAACGCCCAAAAAACTCCTGTAAAAGAAGTTTCACCTATCCCATCACCGCCTGGCCCTTGGATAGAGGTCGGAGCACAGCTCACAGGCCGCGCTGAAAATAGGAAACTTTCCACACGGTCGGAAAAATCAAAATGTCCCAAAACAACCCCATCCCCATAGACAGCTCGAACTCCACCAATTCAACCCAAAGCCAAAACGACGACCTCCCCCACCTCGACCCCGCCATCATCAACAACCCAGTTCGCACCAGGCTCCCAACGTCCCAGCCCACGCTCACCACCAGATCGAGTGCGGTCACACCCAGCCCCGAATTTGGCAGCCCACGAGCCTTCAACCAAGAAGACATTCACAGTTGGGACCAAGACCTTCGCTTAACGGAACACGACGTACAAAGAATGCAAATGGCAGAAGAGAACCCAATGCCAGTACAAACCCCAACCCAAACCGCCTCAACAGGGCACACCACCATCATCAACCAAGGTCATCTAGACAACCTGAGCCACACCAGCACAGCAGAGGTCATGCTCAACCTCACCCCATACGCACCAACCCCAGGACACCAGTCAACGGCAGAGGCCATCATCAACCTGACACCATACGAGCCCACCCCGGTCACACAAGTCTCGGCCACCCAGTACTCCAACATCCCCCCAAGCGCACAATCAAACGACAGCTACCCCACCTTCAGAGGGCGCTCAGCCAGCTCCCTCTCTCTGCACTCCCTCCCAACCATGCCAAGCAACAGATCGATGCACGCAGATGAAGAAGACTCAGACGACGACTCCAACACCACAACCAGGCCCACACAAAACAAAGGAAAGAAAAGAGCACAAGAAACCCCAAGAGAATCCTTCTCACCCATCCCCATGGAACCACGCTACGAACTAGCCAGCATGATGCCAGACAACCTAGGCAAAACTTTCCAGCAGTTCATCGATAACGAAGACAAAAGAGTCTTCATGAACGCAGAAGCCTTCGGGAGCATCGCACAAGCCATAAACCACATTTGGAGAAAACTAGACGACATGCACATGGAAAGACACGAACAAAACAAACAGCTCAGAGAAATCAATGCCCACGTCCAGAACCAAGCAAACGAAATCAGATACCTAAGGGCTACCGTAAACAAACTCCAAACAAAACCCTCCTCCCCCGCCCAATCTAGCGCACAAACCACAAAAAACTTCACCCAGTCAACGGTTGCACCAGCGACGCCGCTCGCAGCGCACGCCCCACAGAGCAGCACAAACCAGGGCACCAACCCCCCGAGAAACACGAACGGAAGTAAAGAACAAAACAAGACCTGGGCACAGAGAGCAGCCCAGAACTCAAACCCCAACACCCCCACCAACAACAGCACACAAGAAACAAACAAAGGCAAAGGAAAAGAAAAAGAGCAAAAAACAAAAACCTTCCCCACCTCCAGGAGAGAATTGCACTCCCCGACCATCGGAGTCTTCCACCCCAGCATCACCAGAACCAACCCCGACAAACTCAGAGAAGCGTATATCAGAGTCCTCGCAGAACAAAAAGCGCCCACAGAGCTCAGAGGCATCACCGTCAGGGTTAACCACAAATCAACAATCATAATAACCACCCCACCAACCCACACCGCCAGCGCACTAGTTCCCTACATAGATACGCTCAACCACGTCACAAAGCACAACACGAACGGAGAAGTCGAAAGGGACGGATTTAGAGTGGCCACGATGTTTACAGAAATGGTCATCCACTCGGTGCCGACCAAGCCCCTAGGAGAAATCCCAAGCCATGCCCTCGCCAAAGAACTACTATACGTCGCCGATGTGGAAATAGCAGCAGCCAGATACCTCAAAAACGAACAAGACAGAAAAAACAACCCCTCAAAAGGAGAATTCGCAGCAGTCGCCATCAGGATCACCGAGGACCAGGTCCCAAAGCTAGGCAAACAGGTAGTCCTCTTCAACAGAACATGCAAAGTGATGAAATCCCTAAGGCCCAACCCAACCGCCGTATGCTACAAATGCTTCAAAATAGGACACTTCAGCGCAATGTGCAGAGAAGAAAAAGAAGGCTGCAACATCTGCGGCAACCTACACGATCACTTCCCCCACCACAACACAAAGGGACACGTCTGCCCGGAATGCAAATTCACCGGTCCCTGCAACCACAACGGCCTAATCTGCACCAACTGCAAAGGACCCCACAAGGCCACAGATCCTAGCTGCCCGGCAGTAAAAGCAGCAAAAGACCAACAAGCAAGAGAAGTAGAAGAAAGAAGGAAAGAATGGATGGACCAAATCAGCATGGAAATCGAAATGCACCAAGATAATTAATGGAGCAAAAAGAAGAGAAAATACAGTGGGACCTTGGCCCACATCCAGTCCTTAAAATTCTACAGCACAATTGTCACAGATCCCAAGCCAACTTCCAATCCCTCATGCAGACAGCAGTACAGAACGGAGCAAACGTAATCACAATACAAGAACCCCCAACCTTCAACAACGCCCCCCCAACCTTTCAAGGATACGCTCGTTTCTACCCCAGCAGCACCACAAGGTCAAGAGTGGCCACATACGTAAGAACAGATGGCAGGACAAGACCCTTTCCCCAATGGACAAAAGACGGAGATTGCCAGGTCACGAGAATATATTGGAACAAAAACAAATACACGGACATCACCAACGTATACAAACCCCCCGAACAAAAAGCCAAGGAAGTACCATGGGACCGGATTTTCACCCCAAACAAAAACATAGTCCTAGGAGACATGAACCTCCACCATCCATGGTGGGAAGAAAGCTTAAAAGACGAAGTAAGAGCGGCAGAACCACTAGTCGAATCAGCAAACAGAAACCTATACCACCTCCTCAACGAACAGGACACCCCCACCAGAATAGGACAGGGAAAACAAAGGGACACAACAATAGACCTAGCCTTCGTCAGCCCGGACCTAGCAAACTGGAGAACAAACTGGCAGATTGCCCCAGACCAAGCCCAAACCACCAGCGACCACGAAGTCATAGCGATCACCCTAGACTCAAAACAAGCATCGTACGAAAAAACAGTAAGATATGACTTCAAGAAAGCAGACTGGGAAAAAATAGAGGAAAACGTCAAAGAATGGAAGGCCCCCCAGTTCAAACCAGAAGACGCAAACAGCTGGACAACAGAGACCATCGAAAGCCTCATGAACAAAATTAAAGAAAACGAAGCCCTACCAACGACCACCATCCTCCCTAAATCGAAACCATGGTGGAACAAAGAACTAAGCGAAATGAAAAGGACACTGGGAAAGTTGAGAAAAAACGGAAACAAAGAAGAAATCGCCGAAGCAAAAAGAAACTTCAGACACAAGGTGTAGGAGACCAAAAAAGAGCACTGGCACAAGTTCTTAACCGAAATAAACAACAAAGACCTCTGGAAAGCCCTCAAGTACACCAGACCAGCAAGAGACATCCCCCTCCCACCAATAAATGGCGCAATAAACCCTAACGAAAAAGCACAAGCACTGATCGACCACTTCTTCCCCGAACAAAAAGATCCCCTCCCCCCCCCACCGACTAAAGACCAGCTCACCAACGAGGAGATCACAACAGAGGAGCTCAAATACGCCATCAGGAAAACCCTGCACACCACCGCCCCAGGGCCGGACCAGATAGGGTACACACTATGGAAACGGCTCACGGAGATCGCCCCGACCACGATAATATAAATCATCCAACCGCTCATGCAACACGGAGTCCACCCCAAAAATTTCAAGGACACGCTAGGGATCGCCCTGGCAAAACCGAAGAAAGATTCGTACGAAAACCCGAACAGCTACAGGTGCATCTTCCTCATCAACACCATAGGAAAAATCCTGGAAAAAATAATAGCAGTAAGACTGTCCCAGCACGCGATAAACAACAACATGATCACGGAAAACCAATACGGAGCACTCCCGGGAAGATCGGTCACGGACGCGATAAACGCCCTCAAACACGATAGCAGATGGGAACAGAACCAAGGAAGAAAGGTCTCTATGCTCTTCATGGACATAGAAAAAGGTTTCGATAGGGTCAACAAGAAAAAACTACTCGACATACTAAGAGAAGGAAATACCCCAGAATACATAGTCAGATGGACCTGGTCCTTCCTCAGCCAACGGAGCCTCGCCTTCTCAGACAAAGGAACACGGTCGGACCTGAAAAACATCAACCCAGGAGTACCGCAGGGCTCCCCCATCTCCCCCCTTCTTTTCAATATATATGTGGCAGAACTGACAAGAGACAGCGGGGCGCGAATTAAGATCTTCATGTATGTAGACGACATTTGTCTCCTTTGTTCAAGTGATAGTTACAAGGAAAACTGCAGAATCTTGGAAGAGTTCGTGGAAAAGGTTTTGAGGAAGAAGTTGGAAAACCTAATGCTCTCTCTCTCCCTGGGAAAAACAGAACTACAGCACACCAAGGCCGAACCCGAAAACAGACTACCCGTCCACATCCTAGGAGAAACGGTCCAGCACAAGGACACGGTGCGATACCTAGGAGTAATGCTTCACAGAGGAGAAAAGTACACCCAACATTGCCAGCACAGACTAGGACAGGCACAGGCCAACCTCCACAGTATCAGCAGACTAGCCACGGGAGCCAAGGGACTCAGCGTGCACATGGCAAAGAAACTAGTCAAAGCAGTGGTTTATCCGGCCCTGTACTACGGAGCGGACACCTTCCACCCGAACCTAGTCACCGAAAAAGCTCTCAGCATACTCGAAAAAGGATCAAGCCAGGCAGCAAAATGGGCATGCGGAATGTTCAGAACCACCAACAACAACAAGGCCATCCTGGAGGCGGGCCTGAACACCCCCGAAATCGAAATACAAAGGTACCAAAAGAACTATGGAGCAAGAATACTGGCCCTAGGAAAGGAGCATCCCATCTTCAGCAGAATCCCACAAATGCCAGACAGACCGAGCAACATCCCAAGACCCCCAAGAACCCCCAAATGGAACTGCCAAACCTTCTCGAGCACATGGTCAATGACAAGGATGCCCCAAATAGACGCCATGCTCTGGACCATCAAAGAGGAACTCGGAGAAAGACCCTTCGCCTTCAACAAACTAGCACCCCCAGTAAGCGCCTGGCCCATCAGCACCTACGGAAAGCCGAAGCTAGCGAAGTACAAAGAAAAGAAAGAACAACTTGAAACGTTCCCAAGAACCTTCGAAGACGACCACCTCGCCATATTCACAGACGCGTCCCAAGTAGGAGACCAATACCAAGTAGGAGTAGGATTGGTCGCATACCTAGGCAACAGAGAAATCACACGGTTCAGCAAGGGACAAGGACTAGGCCTCCAGGTCTTCGACGGCGAACTAGAAGCGATCAGACTAGCATTCGAAACAACAGCGAACCTAAGGAGGAAACACCCAGAGATCACCAAGCTCACCATGCTAAGCGACTCCCAAGCAGCACTCCAGGCGGCCCAGAACCCCTACCCCTCGAACACCCAACACGTCGCAGAAGAAATCTTCCGAAAAAACGCAGAACTAGCAGAAAACGGAATCGCAGCCAACATGGACTGGGTCCCGGCGCACAGCGGCATCAAAGGAAACGAAGAAGCAGACTAAGAGGCAAAGAAAGCCTCGCAACTCCCCCCAGTAACGAAGTCAGCGAGGAACAAAAAGACCATAACCAGGAGCACCATCAAAAGACGAATCCGGACCACGGTCAAGGACAACATGGCACGCCTCACGAACAAAAAAGAACCCTACACAGACAAGTACGACCACCTGCCACGGTACGCAGCAACGAGAGCCTACCAGTTCCGAACTGGACACGCATACATCCCCAACTTCAAACCATGGGACCGACAACACAACATCTGCCTCTGCGGAGCGCCGCAGTCAATCGAACACTTCCTCCGGGAATGCCCGTCCCCTGCAAGCCCGAAAAACCATATACCGCCAGGATCGAACGTCAAAGAAATACTCTACGATAAACCGGATGCCTGGAAATCGCTTACCGACAAAGGCCTGGGAAGACCGCCGAACAAGACCGAACCACCGGAACCCCCGCAAGTAGTCGTCCAGAGGAAGAGAAGAGCATTAGGTAAAGGCTAAAGAGGAGGGACTCGTGTTAGCGCTTTATGTAGGAAACGTAGAGACGGAAGGCGGACTTAGAGGATTTTTTGATTTCTTTTCCCTTTTTTCCTTTTACTTTTTTCTTTCGCCGTTTTTAAGCCATGTCGCTCGTTTTTCTTCCTTTCCTTTAGTTAGTCCATCCTATTAAGTTAGCGAAAAAGACGCCCCGCTGGAGGAAAGTGTATTTAGATAGTTAGTTAGCTAGTTGTCTAGAAATGGGAATAGAGTTTCGACGCTCTCTTGTCGCCAGGCCTCTTGCACTTTCTTACCCCCCCCCCACATTACACGGTCGGCTAGATCGAAGAACTCGCCTACCTTCATGATAGTCAACAAAGCGCACCAAACACTCCTGTAAAAGAAGTTTCACCTATCCCATCACCGCCTGGCCCTCGGATAGAGGTTGGAGCACAGCTCACAGGCCGCGCTGAAAATAGGAAACTTTCCACACGGTCGGAAAAATCAAAATGTCACAAAACAACCCCATCTACATCAACAGTTCAAACTCCACCAACCCAGCCCAGAGTCAAAACGACGACCTCCCCCGCCTCGACCCCGCCATCATCAATAATCCAGTTCGCACCAGGCTCCCAACGTCTCAGCCCACGCTCACCACTAGATCGAGTGCGGTCACACCCAGCCCCGAATTCGGCAGCCCACGAGCCTTCAATCAAGAAGACATTCACAGCTGGGACAAAGACTTTCGCCTAACAGAACACGACGTACAAAGAATGCAAATGGCAGAAGAAAACCCAATGCCAGTACAAACCCCAACCCAAACAACCTCATCAGGGCACACCACCATCATAAACCAAGGCCACCTGGACAACCAGAGCCACACCAGTACAGCAGAAGCCATGCTTAACCTCACCCCGTACGCACCATCCCCAAGACACCAGTTAACAGCAGAGGCCATCGACGGCCTAACACCATACGAGCCCACCCCGACCGCACAGGTACCGGCCACCCAGTACACGAACACCCCCTCAAACGCGCAGTCAAGCGACAGCTACCCCACCTTCCGAGGACGCTCGGCCAGCTCCCTTTCACTGCACTCCCTCCCAACCATGCCAAGCAACAGATCAATGCACGCAGACGAAGAAGACTCAGACGACGACTCCAACACCACAACCAGACCTGCACAAAACAAAGGAAAGAAAAGAGCACAGGAGACCCCAAGAGAATGCTTCTCGCCCATCCCTATGGAACCACGATATGAACTAGCTAGCATGATGCCCGACAACCTAGGCAAAACCTTCCAACGGTTCATCGACAATGAAGACAAGAGAGTCTTCATGAACGCAGAAGCCTTCGGTAGCATCGCACAGGCCATAAACCACATATGGAGAAAACTAGACGACATGCACATGGAAAGACATGAACACAGCAAACAACTTAGAGAAATCAACGCCCACGTCCAAAACCAATCGAATGAAATCAGATACCTAAGGGCCACCATCAACAAACTTCAAACAAAACCCACCCCCCCCACTCAACCCAGCGTACAAGCCCCAAAAAACCTCACCCAACCAACAGTTGCACCGGCAACACCACTTGCGTCGCACGCCCCACAAAGCAGCACAAGCAGGGACGCCAACCCCCATGAGAACACGAACAAAAACGAAGGACAAAGCAAAACCTGGGCCCAAAGAACGGCCCAAAGCTCAAACTCCAACACCCCCGCCAGCAACAGCGCACAAAAGATAGACAGGGAAAAAAGAATGGGAAAAGAACAGAAAACAAAAACCTTCCCCACCTCTAGAAGAGAATTGCACTCCCCAACAATCGGAATCTTCCACCCCAGCATCACCAGAACCGACCCCGTCAAACTCAGAGAGGCATACATCAGAGTCCTCGCAGAACAGAAAGCGCCCACGGAACTCAGAGGTATCACCGTCAGAGTTAACCACAAATCAACAATTATCATAACTGCCCCACCAATCTACACCGCCAGCGCACTAGTCCCTTACATAGATGCGCTCAACCACGTTACCAAACACAACACAAACGGAGAAATTGAAAGAGACGGATTCAGAGTGGCCACGATGTTTACCGAAATGGTCATCCACTCAGTACCAACCAAACCCCTAGGAGAAGTCCCAAGCCACGCCCTCGCCAAGGAACTATTGTACGTCGCCGACGTAGAAATAGCAGCGGCCAGATACCTCAAAAGCGAACAAGACAGAAAAAACAACCCCTCAGGAGGAGAATACGCAGCAGTCGCCATAAGGATCACTGAAGACCAGGTCCCGAAGCTAGGCAAACAGGTAGTCCTCTTCAACAAAACGTGCAAAGTAATGAAATCCCTAAGACCCAACCCGACCGCCGTATGCTACAAATGCTTCAAAATTGGGCACTTCAGCGCAATGTGTAGAGTAGAAAAAGAAGGCTGCAACATCTGCGGCAACCTACACGACCACTTCCCCCACCACAACACAAAAGGGCACGTTTGCCCAGAATGCAAATTCGTCGGTCCCTGCAACCACAACGGCTTGATCTGCACTAACTGCAAGGGACCCCACAAGGCCACAGACCCCAGCTGCCCAGCTGTAAAAGCCGCAAAAGACCAACAAGCAAGAGAAGTAGAAGAAAGAAGGAAAGAATGGATGGATCAGATCAGCATGGAAATCGAAATGCACCAAGATAATTAATGGAGCAAAAAGAGGAAAAAATACAGTAGGACCTCAGCCCACATCCAGTCCTTAAAATCCTACAGCACAATTGTCACAAGTCCCAAGCAAATTTCCAATCCCTCATGCAAACGGCAGTACAGAACGGAGTAAACGTAATCGCAATACAAGAACCCCCAACCTTCAACAACGCCCCCCTAACCTTTCAAGGATACGCTCGTTTTTACCCCAGCAACACCACAAGGTCAAGAGTGGCCACATATGTAAGAACGGACGGCAGAACAAGACCCTTTCCCCAATGGACAAAAGACGGAGATTACCAAGTCACTAGAATCTACTGGAACAAAAATAAGTACACCGACATCACCAACGTATACAAACCCCCAGAGCAGAAAGCCAAAGAAGTACCATGGGACAGAATCTTCACCCCAAACAAAAACATAGTCCTAGGAGACATGAACCTCCACCACCCATGGTGGGAAGAAAGCTCAAAAGACGAAGCAAGAGCAGCAGAACCACTAGTCGAATCGGCAAATAAAAACCTCTACCACCTCCTCAACGAACAAGACACCCCCACCAGGATAGGACAAGGAAAGCAAAGGGACACCACAATAGACCTAGCATTCGTCAGCCCAGACCTGGCAAACTGGAGAACAAACTGGCAGATTGCCCCAGATCAAGCCCAGACCACCAGCGACCATGAAGTCATAGCGATCACCCTAGACTCAAAACAGGCATCATACGGAAAAACAGTGAGATACGACTTCAAAAACGCCGACTGGGAAAAAATAGAAGAAAATGTAAAAAACTGGAAAGCCCCCCAATTCAGAGCAGAAGACCCAGACAGCTGGACAACAGAGACCATCGAAAACCTCATGAACAAAATAAAGGAAAACGAAGCCCTACCAACAATCACCATCCTACCGAAGTTGAAACCATGGTGGAATAAGGAATTGAGCGACATGAAAAAGACCTTGGGAAAAACAAGGAAAAATGGAAACAAACAAGAAATCGCCGATGCAAAAAGAAACTTCCGACACAAGGTGTACGAAACTAAAAAAGAGCACTGGCATAAGTTCCTAGCCGAGATAAACAACAAGGACCTCTGGAAAGCTCTCAAGTACACCAGACCAGCACGAGACATCCCCCTCCCACCAATAAATGGCGCAACGAACCCCAACGAGAAAGCACAAGCACTAATCGACCACTTCTTCCCCGAAAAAGAAGACCCCCTTCCCCCCCCACCAACCGAAGAACAGCTCACCAGCGAAGAGATCACAACAGAAGAGCTCAAATACGCCATCAGGAAAACCCTGCACACCACGGCCCCGGGACCGGATCAAATAGGGTACACACTATGGAAAAGGCTCACGGAAATCGCCCCGACCGCAATAATACAGATCATCCAACCGCTCATGCAACACGGAGTTCATCCCAAAAACTTCAAGGACACACTAGGGATCGCCCTAGCAAAACCAAAGAAAGACTCATACGAAAACCCGAACAGCTACAGATGCATCTTTCTCATCAACACCCTAGGAAAAGTCCTGGAAAAAATAATAGCAGTAAGACTGTCCCAGCACGCGATAGAAAACAACATGATCATGAAAAACCAGTACGGAGCGCTCCCAGGAAGATCGGTTACGGACGCGATAAACGCCCTCAAACACGATAGCAGATGGGAACAGAACCAAGGAAAAAAGGTCTCTATGCTCTTCATGGACATAGAAAAAGGTTTCGACAGAGTCAAAAAGAAAAAACTGCTCGACATCCTAAGAGAAGGGAATACCCCAGAGTACATAGTCAAATGGACCTGGTCCTTCCTCAGCCAACGAAGTCTCGCCTTCTCAGACAAAGGAACACGATCGGACCCAAAGAACATCAACCCAGGAGTGCCGCAGGGCTCCCCCATTTCCACCCTTCTCTTCAATATATACGTGGCAGAACTGACAAGAGACAGCGGGGCGCAAGTGAGAATCTTCATGTATGTAGACGACATATGTCTCCTTTGTTCAAGCGATAGTTACAAGGAAAACTGTAGAATTTTGGAAGAGTTTGTGGAAAAGGTTTTGAGGAAGAAGTTGGAAAGCCTAACGCTCTCTCTGTCCCCCGGAAAAACTGAACTACAGCACACCAAGGCCGAACCCGAAAATAGGCTACCCGTCAACATTCTAGGAGAAACGGTCCAGCACAAAGACACAGTACGATACCTAGGAGTAATGCTGCATAGAGGGGAAAAGTACACCCAACACTGCCAGCACAGGCTAGGACAAGCACAAACCAACCTCCACAACATCAGCAGACTGGCCACAGGAGCAAAGGGGCTCAGTGTGCACATGGCGAAAAAATTAGTCAGAGCAGTGGTCTACCCGGCAATATACTACGGAGCGGACACCTTTCACCCGAACCTGGTCACCGAAAAAGCACTAAACATACTCGAGAAAGGTTTGAGCCAAGCAGCAAAATGGGCGTGCGGCATGTTCAGGACCACCAACAACAGCAAGGCTATCCTGGAAGCAGGCCTAAACACCCCCGAAATCGAAATCCAAAGATACCAGAAAAACTACGGCGCAAGGATACTGGCCCTAGGGAAGGAGCATCCCATCTTCGACAGAATCCCACAGATGCCAGACAGACCAAGCAGCACCCCAAGACCCCCAAGAACCCCCAAATGGAACTGCCAAACCTTCTCGAGCACATGGTCAATGACAAGGATGCCCCAAATAGACGCCATGCTCTGGACCATCAGAGAGGAACTCAGAGAAAGACCCTTCGCATTCAACAAGCTAGCGCCTCCGGTGAGCGCCTGGCCCATCAGCACCCAAGGAAAGCCCACGCTGGCAAAATACAAAGAAAAGAAAGAGCAGCTCGAAACGTTTCCCAGAACCTTCGAAAACGATCACCTCGCCATTTTCACAGACGCGTCCCAGGTCGGAGACCAAAACCAGGTAGGAATAGGACTAGTCGCATACCTAGGCGACAAGGAGGTCACACGCTTCAACAAAGGACAAGGACTAGGCCTCCAGGTCTTCGACGGCGAACTAGAAGCGATCAGACTTGCGTTCGAAACGACAGCGAACTTAAAGAAGAAACATCCAGAGATCACCAGGCTCACAGTGCTAAGCGACTCCCAGGCAGCGCTCCAGGCAGCCCAGAACCCCTACCCCTCGAACACCCAAAACGTCGCGAAAGAAATCTTCCGAAAAAACGCAGAACTGGCAGAAAACGGTATCGCAGCCAACATGGACTGGGTCCCGGCGCACAGCGGCATCAAAGGAAACGAAGAAGCAGACCAAGAAGCAAAGAAAGCCTCGCAGCTCCCCCCAGTAACGAAATCGGCAAGAAACAAAAAGACCATAACCAGGAGCACCATCAAAAGACGAATCCGAACCACAATCAAAACCAGCATGGCGCAGCTCGCAAACAAAAAAGACCCGTACACAGACAAATATGATCACTTGCCACGGTACGCAGCAACGAGAGCCTACCAGTTCGGAACAGGACACGCGTACATCCCAAACTTCAAACCGTGGGACCGACAACATAACATCTGCCTATGCGGAGCGCCGCAGTCGATAGAACACTTCCTCCGAGAATGCCCGTCCCCCGCAAGCCTGAAAAACCAGATACCACCGGAGACGAGCGTCAAGGACATACTATACGAAAAACCGGACGACTGGAAAAAGCTTACCGACAAAGGCCTAGGAAGACCACCGAACAAGACCGGACCACCGGAGCCCCCCCAAGTAATCGTTTAGGACAGAAGAGAGCGTTAGATAAAGGCTTAAAGAGGAGGAACTCGAGTTAGCGCTTTGTCTAAAAGGTATAGGAACGGAGGAACGGAGACGAGACTTGGGATTTTTCTGTTTTTTTTCTGTTCGCTTATTTTCTTTTTTAGCCATGTCGCTCCTTTTTCTTCCTTTCCTTTAGTTAGTCCATCCTATTAAGTTAGCGAAAAAGACGCCCCGCTGGAGGAAAGTGTAATTAGATAGTTAGTTAGCTAGTTGTCTAAAAATGGGAATAGAGTTTCGACGCTCTCTTGTCGCCGTATGAAGGGTTACCCTGACGGCGCTTAGCGAAGTATCGCTCCACCTCTACTTAGGCCATCCGATTAAGTTCGCGCAGCAGCCGCCTGGTAGATGAGTGTGACCGATGGAAAAGAGTTTCGACG
>JABYPW010001812.1:0-13559 GCA_016880775.1 Phymatotrichopsis omnivora | reverse complement strand
TTTTTTTTTTTTTTTTTTTTTTTTGTCCTCCGTGTGCTTGGGATTGCGTTTGTGCCAAAGAGGTTATACCATACCACGTAGCAGGCTCACTGTCACGTGATAGATACCCATATTCCGCGATGCCTCCGGAGACCCTATTCCCGCCACACCTCCAATACCTGAAAAATCTAAACTCAATAGCTACATAATTGTGCCCCACAAACGTCCTCATGTTCTCAAAGGTGGAGGGGAAGTTATGGCTGCTTGCGAGGGGGGGTGGGGGTGTGAAATAAAAATAAAAATTGATAAATAAAAAAAAAAAACGTCGTTCCGTGAAACTGTTTTCGTTTATTCATTTTAACTGTAAACAAAAGTATCTATTGGACCTCCGTCAATACCCGCCATCATTTTCCACCCATTCCCCCAACGAGGATCAAGACATGTAGAAAACTTGGGCCGAAGTCGCCACACCCACCCCTTAACGCCGGTAAGGATTTTTCACTATTAGATGGAAAGGAAATAATCGTCATTCCTAAAGTTGGAGGATACCTTGTGCTCCCGTAAGAGTTCCAGATGTGGTGGGGGACTTTTAGAGTAGTCCTATAAACTAAACTCCTATAGAAGAGGAAGAGCGCGTGAGATTTTCACCCAAGAGATACAGAGTTAGCAGGGTAATTGGTTGGGTACGGTAGGTAGCAGGTTTCCCAAGGTGTTTTCGGTAGACTCGAAGACTCTCGGTCATGATAAGTAGAGAATGTAGATACCTACTGATGAAACATAGATACTGAGATTTGATCATTTAAATAGTTATACAGTCTGAGAATGAATTTTTGGTGTTGGTTTTGAAAGGATGTGTGTGGGGATTCTGAGCACCAAAGGTATCTTTTGATCTAGCGTAAGCGATGGAAGTCGGACAACTGCGGTCTTGCGCAACGCCTGACACCGCTATTCGTCCCAACATTGCAGGAACGTGAAGCAATGGTCGAACTTCCATCCGAGGGGGGTGGCCTCGAATTGAATGTCAGAGATAACCTACTATGGCTCGCTGCAACCAATTAGCAGTTGGAATTTTACTCCAGAAGGATGATGTGAATTTGGTACCAGTGGCAATGACGGTAAAACACCGCTTTGGGCCGCGCACTACCGGACATGATGTGGTGATTAACTTGCTCCTCCAAAATCAATGTGCGAACCCCGACCCCAAAGCACAGCACAACTGACGTTGGTGCGACGTTCACTCTGGCGAAGCGAGAAGCTGCAGTATATAATCGACGCCGTGCCAATTGTCGACTCGGTCAACTTTGCAACTCTGTCAACCGAGTCAGAAACTTACCCAGTTGACGAATCGGTCGACCTATTTGCAAAACGTCGCACTTTACAACTCGCTCGGAACATATACATCCGTACTTTAAGCAACAAAGATAAATATCCCTTTCCATACGTGCGGAAACCCACCCCCCAGATAACGGAGGAGAGCGGAATTAATCCGAAGAGAGTTTGCAGTGCCCGAGAATCGAAATTGTATCCAAAAGCCTGACTTCCATTCTTTTGTTGATGCAATGGAAACATGCAACCGAAATACACAACCGAAACATGCAAACAATCCGACCGAAATAAAAAAAAAAAAAAAAACCAAAACTCCAGAGAATCCCCAACCTCTACCAAGACTCGGAAAAGAAACTCCTCTGACCCCCCGACGCCGAAACAAAAACAACTAAAGTCTAAAATCTCTACCGAAAACCACAGGAACAACACCGTCCCTCCAATGCCAAAACAGAGGTAGCCAAAGAAATATAAATAAAACTTTTCTGAAATCTGCGAGAGCAACGAAAGAAATCCAGTGTAATATAAAAGCTGTATAAAGTACTTTGAAGGAATACGAGAGGGGAACATAAGTCACCAGGTATCACTCGTCTGTCTCGTACAAACCCACGCGTACGGGTTCCGCATCGTAATAATTTTCTTCTCGTATTAAGACGTAAAGAATACCGTTAAGGGCAAGAGGTGTTTCTAGAAGATGACTTCTGCCGTCTTGCAAATGGTTCGCGGGGGAAGTATCGGCGAAGATTGGGTCCGGAGCACTGTACTGGGGGAGGGGAAGTAGTATAACTGTTGGACTGTGGCGCCACCAGATGCTTATATTAGAGTCGCATTTGATACTGCAGTACATACATGCACATGTACGATACAGTGTAAAGGGGTCTGTCCGCCTTCGTAACTTATATACGGGACATTCGGACCTGTTCCCCCTCTCGAAGAGCGGATAATTCCTGCGAAATTGAAACCCGGCTGGGAAAATCAGTATTTTAATTTTATTTTTTTTAAAAAAAAAAGGAGAAAGAGAGAAAGATAGAGAGAGGGAGGTGGAGGAAAGAATACGAACACAATTCTACTCCCTAAAAATAAATATATAGCCCAATTTATAAGCGACGCGCCTCAGTCGCCCGCAATTCGATCTCCTTTGCCTCTTCCA
Organism: Phymatotrichopsis omnivora; assembly: GCA_016880775.1. Lineage (NCBI taxonomy): Eukaryota > Fungi > Ascomycota > Pezizomycetes > Pezizales > Rhizinaceae > Phymatotrichopsis > Phymatotrichopsis omnivora. Next base: position 11,107 of record JABYPW010001812.1, on the reverse strand, counting down.
ACCGGCCTAGGCTTCGGTACGTCGAGGCCAAGTTATCCAGAGCAAGTAAAGTATCCAGGTGTTCTTTTCCCAAAATTTTTTCCCTCGCCTCAACAACACGTTCTTCTATCTCCTTCGCCTTGTCGAATTGGCCCTGGTTCCAGTACGTCGAAGCCAGGTTTCCCAGGGAAGTCAGCGTGTTCGGATGCTCTTTGCCAAAAATTCTTTCTCTCGCCTCAACCACACGCTCGAACATCTTCTCTGTTTCTTTCCATCTGCTCTGCTTTCTGTACGTTGAGGCCAAGTTATTCATGAAAGTCAAGGCCTCCGGATGCTCCTCGCCCAAAATTCTTTTCCACGCCTCAACTACACGCTCTTCTATCTTCACTTCTTCCTTCCATCGGCCTTGTTTCCAGTACATCGAGGCCAGGTTTAACATGGAGGTTAGAGTCTCCGGATGCTCTTTGCCAAAAACTGCTTCGCTCGCTTCAACCGCTTGTACTCGGTTCTCCCCCGCTTCCTTCAACCGCCCCATTTCATAGTACACTAATCTAAACCCTTGGGCCGTATGGATGACTTGCTTTAAATCGGTTTCGAAATGAAAGGAGGGATCTACGGAATGTATGCGAGATGCGTCGACATGAGATAGCAGTTGTCTGCGAAAGGTGTAATCTTCCGTTTTAAATTCAAAAGTGATGGAATGCGAGAGCAAAGAAATAGCCAACCTCAGAAAGAGCCGTTGTTTCTGCTTTCCAAGACGATCCCGGGCCCATGGATGAACGAGGGGGTGAACTGAGTAAGCGTTCCTCTCTCTCCGGACAAGGGAATACCGAAGAAGTGTTGCCAGATTGTCTCGAAAGCGGAAAGAATCTCAACTCTCGTCGCTATCTTCCCAGAGGATTCTCATTAACTTTTCCGGCACCTCTGCTGACGAACATGCGACGCTTGCCCGCTGGAATATTTCTTCCAAAATTCCTTCGTGATGTAGGAACGCAAAAACTTGCAAAATATCTGTTGCAACTGGGTTTTCCCTTCCACTTTTTCAAATGCCACTTCCCACGTCGTATAGACCGCCCATTTTTAGTTCCTAGTTCCCTGCACCGATGTCTGGAGGAGAAGCTTTTTACGATATTGTTTGAAGATATTCAAATACTCGTTGATTTCACATGAGTTGGCGATATATGCTCCGGCTTGATCGATCGCGAGGGCTAGGAATCCTATTTCTTTAACGATTTGTGGAGCCCACTGGAGCGCTTCATTCGATCCCGTTTTAGATGACTTGAGCAGCAGAGAAATCGCCTCATCTTCCTCCATCTCTTTAATTTCGTGGTGAGATCCGTGCTTCATGCAGTCTCGGTTTCGGGTGGTAGCCAGGATATTCCCTCTGTTTCCTGGAGGAAAGTATTCCGATATATCCAATGCCGGGTCGTCGGCGTTTTCGATGATAAGCAGCCACTCTTCCTCGAGACTTGTAAGCCACTGTTGTGCAGCCTTTACATTTTTCTCAACTTTGGCAATCCGAGCGATATCGCGAAAGCTCTTTTTGGCAGTTTCATGACTGGTAGCATCGACCCATAGTATAGCCAAGAAGCTGTAGTCATAAGAGTTGTTAGCTGGTATCCACCAACGAAAGAAAGAAGACATATTGATATCAAAAGATATTCTGTGGAGCATTATCGGAGAATAAAACTCACGAATCACGGTAATCTTCGGCAAACTTGACAGCAATCTGAGTTTTCCCGGAGCCACCCATCCCAAACAAAACATATCGACGCTGCTGACGAGAAGCATCAGAGGAAGCTTGGAACAAAAAGTGTTGGTGTATTTCCTCGAGAATATCGGATCCCCCAGTAAATTTTGCGGTTGAATTAAAGGGAACTATATAATGCTTGTTTGTCGCCGAGGAAAGGGGTCGGGGTTCCATTGGAATGGTAAGTAGGTTCGGTGTTGGAAGAATTTGGTAGAGACCATCGTTGTATTTCGTAAATTGTTGGATGAGTTGCTCGGATTTCCCTTTATCAGATATTACCCATTGAAATATCTTGTGTACTGGAAGCATCTTCTGGAACTCTGTGGTTGCGTCGGAAAGACGGGTGAACTCGTCGGTAAGGTTTAAGTCTAGAGGTATGGCCCTCGCTTCTATCCTGGCGAAGTTCAATGCAGCTTCTATCCTAGCAGGGTTTTCGAGGTGTGCGATAATATTGGCATTAATAGCGGGGATACCTTTTTGCAGAGAAGGGGATGAAGGTCTCGGGCAGCTTGGCAAGCCGGGAGTTGAAGTGTGTTGCGGGTTAGCGACCGAGCTTTTACTTTTATCCGAGAAGCTAAGTTGGCTTTTCATAACTCTTTGAAAAGACCCTTTGCCGCTTTCGCTACCCGAAGTCTGTGGCCTTCCCTAGCTTCTACAACCTGTACGCCGTAGGTAGAGTCCAGGTTCTCAAGTTTGCAAAAAGACCACATCCTAGCCAGAACTCCGACGGCATAACGATACCGCCAGTCCTCTGGATTCAGTTTCCGATGAAAGCCACCATTACCATCCGAAATTTCCCAAGCATTTACCCATTCCTCCAGGCGGCCCCGTTCCTTCACCAAATCCAGACAGACGTCGCCGTAGTCCGTACCAAAGTTCTGTGCGTCGAAGAAGATGTTATAACCTTGAATAGAAGCTCCAAATAACTTACCGCACAAGCTCACAACTGCTAAAGCGGTACCGGAGTCCATGGACTATCTAGGTCGGTTCCAATTTATAACCCCAAAAGCTAAAGGGAGGCTATCGGTCGGGGCTAAATGAAAAGGACCGGTAAAAGATGAAAATGGAGTTTTGATATGGAAAAGATTGTAAAAAAAAAATATCTCAAGGTTGCGTTGCTTTGCGAGTCTAAGTTTTAAAATAGCTTGGGTTTGATAACGAGGTGATAGGGAGGAGAAGGATAGAGGAAGGAGCATGCTGTTGGATCCTTATCCTTCTTTCTGGTTACACCTTCTGAGTGCGGGGTATATAATCGAATTCTGTGGATAGAAAAACAAGATATGTATGGACGTTAACTGGCCCACGTCTGGTGGTACCTACTCTGGCAATAATCTAGTTGGCCTCTAAACTCGCGCCCCTCTGGGGTTCCGGCCCCGGTGTGTCTCGATAACGCTACCAACAGTGACTTTTCATTCTTTATATCATTTTTGTCCCCAGCTGAGATCAATGTCAACTAAAACACGATGTTAACCAAAACACAATGTCAACCAAAACACAATGTCAACCAAAACACAATGTCAACCAAAACACAACGTCAACCAAAACACAATGTCAACCAAAACACAATGTCAACCAAAACACAATGTCAACCAAAACATAATGTCAACCAAAACACAATGTTAACCAAAACACAATGTCAACCAAAACACGATACAAACACCATAACCCAAAACCTGATTTTGGAACATAAAATATACTTAATGGTGAATAAGCTAGCAACAAGCATGGAACTGTCAATGGTGAATAAGCTAATGATAAGTACAGTTTAAGATGACCTTTCAGAAACCAATGCTTATGCCAATTAGACTTAGGAGGTAGTGTGTTTTGCCTCTTCAGTGCATTTTTACAATAAGAAAATAGTAGGAACTATCTTGTCCTCCCTCGATCACTAATGTATAGATGGGGCATCGCACTCAATCAAGAGTATATGACATAGTTGCAAAACACAGGAGTAAACTTGCTAAGCACTGTTAGGGTAACCCTTTATATGGCCTGAAAATGGTAGGAAGTATGGTTGGCCTAATAGATTATGTGTCCACAGTAAAACCTATCATAATTAAATTGACTCACTCATGATTACACACTATCTCTTTGAGACAATGGGGAGGAAAAAGTAATAACTGCTAATTCCACTTTGCTGGTGTCCACATAAACCCAACACCTTTTTCGAGAAATTTCCAAAACTCTATGGTAAGTGAATAGGATCTAGAGTATAATACTTAGTTTGAATTAATACCATTTGTCTTGAAATTGGGACAGATTTTAGTGTACATGTACATGTACATTCTTGCATTGGTGAATTCCATGCATGACCCCTTCTAAATTAATTTTACACCATGATGAAACTAAAACTGTGCCTCAACTTCTTGTCTTTTGTTCTACAAACAAATCAGTAGTTTTTTGTTACCTGTAGCTCTTCGCAGGTCTCCCATGTTATAAAGACATTGAAATTTCATTTAGAGTAAACCTTGTAACTGTGAAAGCCTTTCTATATAATTCAATAGACTACAAGATAACCCCAGACAGACACTCATTTCTATCTAAGAATTGACTTTCAATGGCTTGATCTCAGAAATAAGTGCATGAATTTGTGTCTTAATTTCATATTAAAGGGATGTAATCAGTTATAATCATCTGATTATTCAAAAAGTAGGTGTCTTTATATACATATAGAGAGCCAGTAATGGCTATATCTTTACAAGTCCAAAAACTTAATATTTTAGGCTACATTTTTATAGGTTAGAAAAATTAGACTTTGAGCTTCATTTTCACAATTGTTGCTCTATTTCATAGTTCCTCATCTGCTACAAACCTTAATCATAAACATAAATTATATCATAGATTAGTGCTTTATATCTTGGCAAGGTAAGAATCTTAATGGTATAAAATTTTCTCACTTGGAGTCACCTAACCCAAACTTTTTAAGGGATTTGACTAATCTCTAAACTAACTATCACCAGTCCATGTATGCCAGTTTAAATAACCCCAAGTATAGGTACTAAAATATCTATTTAGCATGAGACTAATCATATTTGAAAGGGAAAGCTATGGACTCATTACTACAGTTTTTTGCATATTAACCTTACTGGTTCAGTTATCCTCATATATAGGAAAATTAGAAAACCTACAATATCATTATCGTAAGGGAGTTTGAAGATCATTGACAAACTTTAGCTCCTCATCAAAACTGGGCACAAAAATATTGTTTAATACTTTGAAGCATATACTCTATACAATGCAGTTAGCAATACTATGTTTTCAATTAAGGAGAGTATAGCCCTTACTATATCAGATGTTATTGCTTATCCCTAGGACCTTGAAGAGTCACAGATAGCTAGTGTTTGCAATGAGGTGAGTTTTTTAGTATTGTGTATAGAAGAGCATGTTTTAATTAATTTACTAGGTTTTAGAAGGAATCAAATTCTCTGTATCTTTAGGTTTAATACATGTAAATATCACATCTGAAAATGTACTACTTTTACTACAAGGGTCCATCAAGATTGGAAATTTTGTATCATGTAGAAAGAATGTAGAAACAATGAATAATATATGGTCATTGAGTATCCTAGCAATGGAAATGATAGAAAGGAATATCCTCTTACCTACCAGTTTTGAGGGGCAAAAACCTGCTGTAAAAAATGAAGCTTATTGGTCTGCAAGTACTCTCAACTTTATCAAAATAGATTCATGGACTTCTATAGATGAAGTTGCTAATATAAGTGTAACTCAACTATAGTTACTCAACAAGAACTAACTGAACCTTTAGCACCAAGTTTTGAAAAATAGGGAGGGTTATACAAATCTAATTCCCCATATACATATAGCAATAGCAATAGTACAGAGAGAATGTGTTTAGGTAGAATGATAAAAATTGGATATTATACATAGATGATAAAAGGGAAAGATGAAATTGCTCATCAATTTAACTGTATATCATATAACATCTACTCTATGTAGATCAAAAGAGATACAACATCATCCCATAGGACAAAACATTTGCTAAACCCAAAAAAAATCAAACTAGAGAAATCAATCAGAGACTACTAGCTACTAGTGATACAAAAAGTGCACCACATTTGGAACCATAACTACTATTAATGTAGGACTCTAAGAGTAAAGCATAATATTACAAAATCTACTATTAATAAAATGTTAACCTATAAAAGTACATTACCTCTAGCAGAGGTAGGGAAAGACAAACTAAAGTAAAATGAATCCTCTTTATCATTTTTAAAAGATCATGCAATGTCAAAAAAGTTATATGTACCTTGTGAAGATCACTACAGAGAAACAATAAAAAGTTGTGATTTATAGTAGTAATATGCAATATCTGCATATCATACACTGTGTAATTGTTAGTCCAAGATATAGGAAAGTAAGGATAGATAGGAAACAAACCAGTGTAGAGAAAACTATGTTTTGCAATTCAGGGAAAATTTCTTAATCATAATCAACATTAGATGCTAATTAAAGTATCATATTATACAATACCTTTACCAACTTACCATTATCCTCTTCCTATTTTCCAAAACATTATGACACTTTTAGTAGTACTAATCTCTAGAGGGGAGGTATATAGAGTATGTATAATGAAACAATAACCTTACTAGAAGTATAAGACTTTATCTTTTTCCTATAAAGTAAGTCAGCATCAGGGAAAAATGGAAGGATAAATACCTTTGCACAACTACCCCTTGTACTATAAGTAAACCATGATCAACAAGCTAGGACCAAACATTGCTATTAAACCACCCTTCTTGAAGTGATGAATATATAAGCAGACTAGGATACCAGAGGAGGGATAACCTGGAAGCAATATAAGTAACTAAAAATAGAGAAACCTAGTATTTAGAACAAAGAGTACATACATAGAGAGTACAACTTCATTAACCTACTATATATGAATGTGCTTGCTATCATTAAACTTAAGGGCTGACTTGCCTAATTTTCTTAATATGCATTTTTTCTAGGGTTTTATGTCTAACAAAACTAGAGTGTTTAACTGGTTTTATACTAAGCACAATTCTAGTACTTATAACTAGGCCATTTAACCATGGAATTTAGAATTAGGGCTTTAAAAACTTGTATCTTGCTGCTTATTCATTGCTTGGAATTGTACTTAGTGTAAAACTAGTTGAAAATCCCAGTTTTTCCAGGCCTAGAACCCTAGAAAAAATACATATTAGGAAAATTAGTGAAGTTAGCCCTTGAGTTCAATGACAGCAAGTACATTCATGTACAGTGGGTTAATGAAGTTATACTCTCCATGTGTGTACTCTTCATTCTAAGCACTAGATTTCTCTGTTTTTAGTTCCCTAGATTACTTCTAGGTTATCCCTTCTCTGGCATCCTGATCTACTTACATGTTCATCACTTTAAGAAGGGTGGTTTGACAGCAATGTTTGGTCCTGGCTTGTTGATCATGGTTTACTTGCGGTGCAAGGGGTAGTTGTGCAAAGGTATATCTTTCCATTTTTCCATGGACTGGTGGGATGGGGGGAGATGGGCACAACAAGAGATTTATTTCAACATATGTAGGTAATAGGTATTGCTTGAATTTATCCTGCTTTAGATACATAAAAGTGGGAGTCACTGCTTGGAAAAAACCCCACTCTTGCAGTACGCCAATACCCGATATGGAAGTTAATCTACTTCGTGCACCATAGCCGCTGTGCCAGCGTGGTAGCCGTTGAGTGCCCGATCGGCTGAACTCGATGGGAATCGTCGATTGGGAGTGGGGAATCGGACTCGGTGTCAAGGCAGAAGCCGAACTTGCTCTTTCATTTTTTTCATTTTTTTCGTTTTCCCCCTCCCCTCTTCCGATCGCAAAATAACCGTCCTACGCAGGAACATGCTCCTCTTGTTTACACTCCTGTTGTTGGTTAGGCTTGTTTGAAATGGTCGCACATCCACATCGTCTAGATTGTATGTTTCTCCATTGTCATGGTCCGCATTTCTTTTTCCGAGCTTTTAGCACTGCCAATTTTGCACACCGACGCACGTCTACGGTGTGTATGTATTCTGTCGTGCACAAATGTTGGCTAACTTTTCCCACGCAGGTCTTTACCTTTCCTATGACGACTGTGTAAACTTCCGCACCGTCCTTGACAACTGGCCAGCTGAGAAGGTTCACATCGCCGTTGTCGCAGATGGCTCCCATATCCTCGGATTCGGCGACTTTGGAGTCAATGGTATGGGTATTCCCGTCGGAAAACTGGGGACAGGGACTTTACCGATCGACTACTCTCGATTTGGAAACTGAAAGCGCTGGGAACCTCAGCGACCCGCTGTACTTTGGTGCTAAGATGCACATGGTGAGCGAGGAGAAGCAATTTGAGTTCTTGGACAAGGTGATGGTTGCGTTGAACGACGAGTGGCCTGGGTGTGTTTACCTCTCTACCTCTACCGAAACACGTGTGGCTGTGGTGACAAGGTGGGTTTAGTGTTGTCTTCCAGTTCGAAGACTTCAAGAACCCCTTCCTGTCATTGGAAAGGCGCAGAAACACCTACACTTGCTTCAGATATGACATCCAGGATACCGTTGTCGTTATCTTTGGCGGTGTGGTCAACGCCTTGAAGATTACCAGCATTCCTTATAAGTAGCAGAAGCTCGTGTTTATGGGGGCATCCGTAGCTGTTGGTGTTGTGAAGCAGATTTGCGAGTCGTTCATCAACGGAGTCAAGGAAGAAGATGCCAGAAAATAGACTCAAAGGTGTCCATACATCTAGTCGGAGGCGAATAGTAGTTTCTAACATACTTTTATACAGGGATTAGTGACAAATTACCTTGGCGGCAAGCTCCAAGAACACAAGGTCTATTTCTCCCCCGACGACATCGAGGGCCAGCAGTTTCACGACACTTGAGGAAGTCATCGACTTGTGCGAGCAACTACCCTTATGGGTCTCTACACCATTGTAGCGTCTTTATAGGATCCGTCGTTCGCAAGAAGGCTGAGTACAATGGGCGCACCACCACCTTCCCTCTATCCAACCCCTCGGTGAGATCCGAGCTCAATTTTGAACAAGGCATGAAGTAGAGCAACAAAGTTGTTTCGCTTCCGGCTCACGTTCGTCACTTACAACTATGAAGATTGCGTCGAACATGTCCCCATTGAAGGAAACAACATATACGTCTTCCCCGAAACCGGCTTTGGAACCGTGCTCTGCGATGCCGTCCACGTTACACGGGACATTCATTATCTATATCTCGGTAACTGGCCTTGCCGCTTCCCCACCGAAGACGAAAGAAGCAAGAACTGGTTGAATTCATGGCCAGGGACGTCGTCAGAGCTGCGCGGAAGGACAGCCTCGGCAAAAACAAGACGCTCCAGTGGTTGAGCGGCACCGAGCTGGAGAACTACATTTGAAGCAAGATATACGATCCTCCCCATAATCACCACTCCCATGCCTTTTCATCGTCCGGCATAGCCCAACCGGGAGACTAGCAATGCTGCCTTCGGGATGGCGAAAAAACCGGCAGTTGCAAACTTGTAAGTTCAGAAGTGTACGAATATAAAGGACTGGTGCACTCGGTTCCGGACCTTCTTTTCGTTTGATGGCTTGGTTCAGTCACTTTTAGCTTCTTTTTTTTTCTTGTAATTCTCTAGTCAAGAAGAGGAACAAGTCGAGCTGCTCGAGCTGCTGAGATGAAGCGAAGAGTAGATCAGTGATAGAGCTAGATGTGGACCCTGATAAGTATGTCGGAATGAAATATGATTGGATGCGTCAGAAAGCACTAGCTGTGAATAATCTGCGAGTTTTGAATCCGGGAAAATATGATGGAAGAATTTGTAGCAGAGGTTAATGCTTTATTTATGTTACCTTTAAACCAATCAAAAAAAGTTGCTCTGCTAGTTGTCTGCCGAGGTGTGATGCGTTGACGCTTCGATCGCTTTCTATCTGGTTCCAACAACGAGAAAAACTCAGGAAACTGCGACTAGGAAATGATACAGCCGTCCACTACTGGACTCTCTTCCAAACCATCGTGGCAAAGATCCCAGAGTACAACGACGATATCAAGAAGGACGTCTTCCGTGTAGGCCTGGATAGGGGTGCTACAGGAAAAATGGACCGACCTCGGAAATGCCCGCCGGGCTACACCGTTATCGATCGCTACATCCTTCGGAAATGGGGCCGTGGCCGGATTGCTATTGGTAGGGCTGGGTGTGGGCCTGGGTTCGAAAGACAGTGGAGGGGAAACACTACCTTGGGCCGCGGTATGGTGAACATGAAGCAATGATCAAACTAATACTTCAGAAAGATGGTGTGGACTTGAGTTCCAGAGGAAATAACAGACTGATGCCATTATTGTTTGGAATAGCGGCGCCGTGTCGGCTTGGTCATGAAACGGTGGCCCAGCTGCCCTCCGAAAAGGGTGAACTTAAATTCCCGAGACAGAAACGAGAGGACACTGGTATGAGTTGCGACTTTTTCGGCCACAAAGTGCCTGTCAAACAAAGTGCTGCTTGAAGAGCACGGCATGGTCTTGGAATGCAGGGATAACGATGACTGGACACCGCTGTGGTACGCGGCATGGCGGGGGGCATGATAAAATTATCAAGATATTCTTCAAAAAGGAGGGTGTGTGCTTGAATGCGAAAGATAATAAGGAGCGGCCACTGTAATGGATTGGTGCTTTTTTTTTCTTTTTTTCTTCTTTTTTTTTTTTTCCCACGGCGGTACAGAAGACGCAAGTTGCTAGCCTGGCTTATGGATTTTTTTTTCAAGGCGATGTAACTATAGTCCTGTATTTTACCTATTTATCTTTTTAACTTTACCTTTATTTTGTTTTATTTATTTATTTATTTATTTTTATTTTTTGTTTATTTTTATTATTATTATTTTAGATATATTTCCTCACCAAATAGCAAGCAAAGATACCCATTCCACTCCTTGTGTGAGGAATTGGAAGAGGTGGATGGTGAGAAGGTTGAGGAGTGGAAAGCCCATAAGTGGCGAAAAAGTAGAGTTGATGGTAGCCGCTATATCGCGCCGCGGCGTCTTGCCGTTGGGAAAATGACGAGTGATATTCAATGACGTAACTGCTGGAACCTTTTTTTTTTATTTCGAGCCCCGTCCATTGTAGAATTTCCGGATGAATACCCATTCTGTGAGAAATTTATTTCCCTATCGCAAAAAAAAAAATTAAAAATTAAATGATAGAGAAATATGTTTTACGGAGTGTCAATATTTCATAGTCCAGGTTTTCGGGAATTCGCGAAAGGGAAAGGAGGAAAAAAAGGAAGTGGGAGAAACATGGGAAGGGAGAATTAAAATACGCTATCGGCCATCGGTCAGATTCAACGTTGATACCAGGGGTCACCAGGTTCTTGCACTAATATCACAGCTCTTGTACTTACCCCTCCCCCCCCCCCCCCC